>CM028378.1:4733634-4790961 GCA_013146195.2 Codonopsis lanceolata
CCAAACCTTAGGTTGGGGTGCACTATGTGATTTGGTGGATACTTTGGGGGGAGGGATTGTAATTTGGTATAATTATAAGGAAAATACTATCCTTACAAGATTTAGTAGTTGTAAGGAAAGTTATAAAATTAGTTGTAAGGCTAGCAATGTTGTAATTATAATTTGTATCATATTTAAATTAAAGTTAAAAAATACATTACTCAAAAAATGAAATTTAGAAGTTATTTAATTTATTTTGTTATCCTTCATTTTCTTCCATCAACCTCATCTCTCATAGACCCACCACCATTACCACTTCAAATAACATCATTAACCCAAAAATCAATTATTTTTATTTTTATTTTATTTATTTGTCTAATTTCTTACTCCTTCGTTCAAATTAACACATATGCAAAACTCATCATTTATAGACCCACCACCACCAGAACATTAAATTTCACTATTTACAAACATAAATTCAATTTTTTTGAAATTTTAAATTTGATGATTGAAACTCAAACCCATATGAAGATTTGAAAAATTGATGATTTGGAAATCTAATAATATAGTATTCTCACACCTAAACCTCCACCGCCATGGTTACAATCGACCCGACCACTACCCCTAACCACCACCACCAGCATCCCTACAACTACCACCACCGGCATCACCACCACCAAAAATAATGTTCACCTTGTCTTTGCTACTTGAAAAAAAAATAAATTTATATTGCTTCCATTAAATCAAAAGCTTTCTTCAAAATATCTCCTATAGATTCTAGTGTTATTCTCTAACAAAATGCAAAGATTTGTCAACGGAGTTCTCCATTTTTTAATCTTCTTGACATTATATCACCTTGCCTTAACGCATTTTCTTAGATTACTCACAAGTAATTATTAAACATGTTACATAAGAAGTGCCTAATATCTTGATACTCACCAACAAGTGTATTATTATAGTTACATTTTTTCATATACCTCTAATAATGTCTTTCTCAACCTATGATGTCTCACTTTCATACATAATTTTTATATTTGTTCGACTTTTGTTCTCTCCCATTCATGGGTGATAAAAGCAATAATGGAAAATCATACATGTTAGGATTATTTTGGTCATATTTTACTTGTGACGCAAAAGTGAGATTTGATTATATTTTCATAATTTAGTTTGCCATTTGATATTTAAAATATATTTTAATTAAAATAAAAAATAATTATTTCAATAGTTATACTTTGTCTCATTTTAAATTCAAAGCGAAAAAATGCATTACTCCAAAAAAAATTAAATTTAGATTCTATTCAATTTATTATTTCATCTTTCACTTTCTTACATCAACCTCATTATTCATATACTCACCACCACTACCAACTCAAATTTCACCATTAGCACAAAAGTTAATTTTGATTTGATTTTATTTCATTTTCTAATTCCTTACTCCTACCTTCAAAGTAACTCATTTGCAAAAGCCATCATTTATGGACAAACCACCACCACAACCTTAAATTTCACTTTTACAAACTCAAATTCAATTGTTTAATTTTTCAAATTTTCAAATTGAAGCGAAACCCATATGGATCTTTGAAAATTTGATGATTTGGAAATCTCACAATGTTGTATTTCATCTAAACCATCACTTTCATCCCTACAATCACCGTCATCACGCCCTTAACACCTTATCCTTGCGATGCGTCAACACATTATCACCATCACCAGAAACGCCTCACCTCGCCTTGATCAAATGGAGACATAAAATCTCTTTAACTTCGTTTAGTCGAACTTCTTTCTTTAAACATCTCTCATTTCTTAGTTCCAATACACTTTTTGTGTAAATTACTAAGTAAGGAGAAAATCTAATTTTGGGATGAGACTATTTAAAGGATGTCGATTGGTGACAACCTATTTCAATAAAAGAGAGTTACGGTAGAAGAAAGAAAGTCGATAGCCAGAGGAGGAAATATAAAGATTCTCACATGTAACTACCTCGAGTCCGATGAAGAGGAGCAAACAAATTAAGACCAAAAGAGGTTAGAGGTTTGGAACCCAATTAAGAAAATGAGTAAAATATTTTGAATTTCAGGGTTATTTGATCACTAATAACATTGGTTTTGCTTTGTAATATCTATAAGTTAGAGACCATTGATAGTTTTAAAAGTTGTTGTATTAGTTGAAAATTTAAAGAAGTAAATAGTAAATTTTAGCATTCTTTTATAATAAAAACGCATAGATTCATCAATTGGTTATTCATTTTCTTCATCTTCTTGACATTATGACAAATTTTTCTTGTCAATCCGTTCTCTTAGCTTATTTATGGGTAATAACTAAACACGCCACAGATTTACTTAATAGTTTGATACTTACTTACAAATCTATCATTATAGTTACAATTTTCTATATACATCTAATAATGTCTTTCCCTGTGAGAACCCAAACCCTACTTGTGTAACATGTCTTCTATACTTGATTAATATGTTCATTATGTGCCTTAACATGTTTTAGAGTCCATATTGTTCATACCATGTTCCCATTAGGTCAACCATGATCGTAGTTGCTTGTATGCGTTCTATACGTTGCATGCTTTGTTATAAGCGCCGTGTATCATCTTAGTACTTAACTAAGTCCTACTAAAGCCTTAGTAACTTTATAACATGTTTAACGATGCCTTAACATGTTAAAGACTTCATTCTGTTCATGTCATGCTTGCATTAGAGTTGTCACGTTCATAGCCGCTTGAATGCCTTCTATGCATTGCATACCTTGCCGTTTGTGCTTTGAGTGTTCGCCTTAGCATGTTAGCACTTAACCAAGTCTTTTTGGAGTGCTATTACCTTGCATAAATGACTTATAACATTCATCTTGATCATAGTAGGCTTGGTTGAGAGTTTAGAAGCATTGTTGCTTCGTTTGAGCCTTAGGGTTTCTCGGGATTTCCTTCGTTTGCTTGTATTCTTTGTGTTTTCAACTTGTGAGAAGTTCATTTGAGTTCTAGACCAAGTGTACTAGTATTTATCATTCTTTCACATCATTATTCATAGACTTGTTGCTTTTGGTTATGAGATGACCAATTTATTCCTTCACAGATCAGTCATGTTTTTGGGCAAACTTCGGGAAAATTCTGGTACTAATCCACTAAATAGAATTTTCTAAAAATTTAGTATGTTTTACCTTCATACGTTAGGATACTCTCTGTAAAATTTGGTAATTTTCCAAGGTGTCTAAGTACCTCAATTAGGTCTTGACTTACGGCTGTGCCAGAATTTAGTTTTCAGGAAAACAACTTCTGTACTTGATTTTGTAGTAACCTTATCTTGATGAATATAAGTCCAAATGGAGTAATTTAAAATTCTAAAATATATTTTATTGAGTCTAGTTTCAGAAAAATCAAAAATCACCTCATTTGGAGTTGTGAGAGATTTATGGTCGATTTTACAAGATTGACTGTCCAGTAACTTTTGAAAAAAAATGGTCATGATCTTAGCTGCAGCATTCCAGGCGCCCGCCTGGACTCTAGTGAGGCGCCCGCCTCAACTGCTGGGAGCTACCTACGGAATTTTTCCCCTGTTTTGCTGTTGTATGACTTATGGCACCCAAACCCCTATCCAAACCTTTTCTAAACCTCACTTAAACCTCCCTAACACTCCTTGATTATGTCCTAACATTAGTAACATGTTTTAAGAGTGGATTAAGAGACCATTAGTGAGCATTTAACAAGCCAAAATCAGATATTTTTACACCACATGAACTTGACACTTGTCCCACTCAGATTTTTAAACCTATATACACCACAATCTGATGTTTTGACCTTCATTCTTCACCCTCACTTTCCAAGAACGAATTTCATCTTCTCTCAAGTTCTCCCATGGCTTCTTGAAGCTTTCCTTCTTGGTTCTCCATCATCCCTTCTTCCATTGCTCAAGCCACCTTCATCAAAAGTGTAGAGCTTGAAGAGTTGATCATTTTCAACCGATTGGTTTGTGCTCATCCCATCTTGTTCCTTGGTGAAAGGTAAGCTATTGATTCCCCTTAGGATGTATGCTAGACTTTCCATGTCCCCCTCTTCTCATGATTCCCATGCTTCTACCTTGTCCATGCCATGTTTGATGATGAGTTGAGTTTGTAAGGTTTTTGAATGATATGATCATCTTGTTAATTTGGTCCTATGCCTAGAATTAAATGTGTTCTATGCCTCCTTAGGAACAACTATTGTTCTTGGACTAATGATTTTTGACAACTCTTAGAGAGTATGAATTCTAGGGTTTCATAAGCAATGAATTGTTCATCCTATTGATTTGGTCCTATGCTTAGAATTAAAAGTGTTCTATGTCTCCCTAGGAATAACTAATGTTCTTGGACCATTGGCTTTTGATAACTTTTGAAATAATGATTCTAAGGTTTCCATGAATTATGAATTATTGATAATTCTTGACTATGGTTGTTAAGTGGATTAATGGCCTAGTCTATCCTATACGAAAACTTAGAAAAGGGTTTAGGATACATTTAGCATTTAAACTCTATTGGATGAATTTTTAGAGACGACTCAACGGAGTCAAAATTAGTGAGCCATTGAACAATACCGACTCAATGATCAATCCCTACGACGTTCTAAACACGTTTCACTAAGAATGATAATTCTAGACTCTTGAATTTGGATTGATTACCATGCTTGATTCTGGATGTCATATAATAGAATGCCTATTTGACATGTTGAGTTCGCTCTTGTCGAACTCAATCCTGCTTGATTATTGATGAGAATATTTACTTGTCATGAACGAGATCGCTCTTGTCGACCTCGTTCCCTACTTGAGAATTTGTTAAGTAAACACTACTTGGCATCTTACATGAGTCCACTGGCATACTGTCCTTGTTCACACACGCCTCCACTTGTGGCCATAGTAGGAAGTAGCTCCCTTTGTAATCAATACGAGCATCATTGGTGTCTATCCCGGCATCTCTCGGAAGGTCGATGTACTTACACATCCGACACCATCACACTCCGATAACGCTTGTATGCAGAACTACGTAGCGGCAGGCTCTCTCATATATCCTTATCCTATGTGATTTAATTACGAGCACCTATGTGAAATAATGTGCATCTTGGATATATGATCTCTATGCTTATGTGACGATATCTTGCCTTGTATGTTGCATATTGCCATGACATGCATGATTGATAGCTTACAAGTCTTTATGACTTGCCCATTCCCCTTCTTGCTTTAGATCCTAGCAAAGCAGGTCCTTCCGTTGAGACTTGCGGTGTTCGTGCCTTGTTCCTCTTTTGGTCCGTTGCAGTTGAAGAGGTGGTTTAGATGTCCTCTTCCTTTCTTTTGTTATTTTGCAAGGACGATGGGTTAAAGCAAGTCAATTAGACTATGCTTGGGAATTTGTATAGAACTTGAACTTGTTACTTTTATTAGCTACTTGTAGTTTAACACTTGTAGTACTTGTAACCCCTTTATCTTAGGCATTGTGTAGCCGTGCTTGGTTATCTTGTTAATAGTTCACTACGTATAAGTCTTCCGCTGAGCATCCTATTAGCTCTTATCTAATTCCTGTCCATAAACTGTTAGCTTGGGTTCCGGCATGTAGTGTCGACGATGACTTGGTTTAATTGCTTAACTGTTATATCAGGTTTGAAAAGTTTTAAATTCCGACCTTTTGGTGCCGAGGCGTGTTACGTCTCTAATGTTGCGTCACGTCGTTTTCTTAAATTAAGTCCTTGCAAGTTATTTGTCCACTTGATTTCCCCCTATTTGGGCGGTCCGACCCTCGGTTCCACCTCGGGCCCGGGTCGGGTCGCCACATTCCCGAACATATATATTTAAGAAATAAACAAATAAAACTATATTATTTTTTAGTTTCAAATATTTTTTTAGTTTCGAATAAAGTCTTAGTCTCTTGAGTAAATATATTTTTGTCATTTTAGAATATATTGGACGATATTTGTAACGATAATAGTATGATGGGAAAAATGATAACAAAATCAAAATACAAGACGAAATGAATAGAATTCAATAATGTAGGACCTAACTTTAAAATAGGTACAAGTCAAGGGATCAAATTATTATTTAATTATTCATGGAATTAATTAGCCTATGACAAATTTACTTGTTCAACCTTAATTAATAGTGAGTGATTTATTATAGTTATGGCTATTTTTGTCCAAACATTACTTTTTGTCATGGTAAATTTACTTGTTTTGTCCTTAATTAAATGGTGGGTAGTTTATTTGGTCAAGGGTTATTTTTGTCTATCAATTAAATTGTAAGAAACAAGCTTGACTTTTATAGTAAGAGAGATAAACATCTCTCATTTCTTAGTTCCAATACACTTTTTGTGTAAATTACTAAGTAAGGAGAAAATCTAATTTTGGGATGTGACTATTTAAAAGGATGTCGATTGGTGACAACCTATTTCAATAAAAGGAGAGTTACGGTAGAAGAAAGAAAGTCGACATCCAGAGGAGGAAATATAGAGATTCTCACATATAACTACCTCGAGTCCGATGAAGAGGAGCAAAAAAATTAAGACCAAAAGAGGTTAGAGGTTTGGAACCCAATTAAGAAAATGAGTAAAATATTTTGAATCCAGTTATTTGAGATCACTAACATTGGTTTTGCTTGTAATATCTATAAGTTAGGGACCATTGATAGTTTTAAAAGCTGTTGTAGTAGTTTGAAAATTTAAAGAAGTAAATAGTAGATTTTAGCATTCTTTTATAATAAAACGCATAGATTCATCAATTGGTTATTCATTTTCTTCATCTTCTTGACATTATGACAAATTTTCTTAATCCGTTTCTCTTAGCTTATTTATGGGTAATAACTAAACACGCTACAGATTTACTTAATAGTTTGATACTTACTTACAAATCTATCATTATAGTTACAATTTTCTATATACATCTAATAATGTCTTTCCCGAACATATATATTTAAGAAATAAACAAATAAAACTATATTATTTTTTAGTTTCAAATATTTTTTTTAGTTTCGAATAAAGTCTTAGTCTTTTGAGTAAATATATTTTTGTCATTTTAGAATATATTGGACGATATTTGTAACGATAATGGTATGAGGGGAAAAATGATAACAAAATCAAAATACAAGACGAAATGAATAGAATTCAATAATGTAGGACCTAACTTTAAAATATGTACAAGTCAAGGGATCAAATTATTATTTAATTATTCATGGAATTAATTAGCCTATGACAAATTTACTTGTTCAACCTTAATTAATAGTGAGTGATTTATTATAGTTAGGGCTATTTTTGTCCAAACATTACTTTTCGTCTTGTAAATTTACTTGTTTTGTCCTTAATTAAATGGTGGGTAGTTTATTTGGTCAAGGGTTATTTTTGTCTATCAATTAAATTGTAAGAAACAAGCTTGACTTTTATAGTAAGAGAGAAAAATGACACTCTTAATACTAAAAAGTGACACTTTTAATACTAAAAAAATGGGAGAGTTATGGTGAAGAGGAATCAAAGAATTAAAAGTGTCACTTTTTAGTATTAAAAGTGTCTCTTTTTAGTATTAAATGTGTCACTTTTTAGTATTAAGAGTGTCACTTTTTAGTAGTAAGAGTGTCACTTTTTAGTATTAAATTTGTCACTTTTTAGTATTAAGAGTGTCACTTTTTAGTATTAAGAGTGTCACTTTTTAATAATAAGAGTGTCACTTTTTAGTATTAAGAGTATCATTTTTTAGTATTATAAGAGTGTCACTTTTTAGTTTTAAGAGAGTCATTTTTTAGTATTAAATGTGTCACTATTTAGTATTAAGAGTGTCACTTTTTAGTATTAAATGTGTCACCTTTTAGTATTAAGAGTGTTATTTTGTATTTTAATAAGAATTATAATAAATTTTCATTTATAGTGTCACATTTAATATTAAATGTGTCAATTTTTAGAATTAAAAGTGTCACTTTTTAGTATTAAGAGTGTCACCTTTTAATATTATTGAGTGTTACTTTTTAGTATTAAGAATGTTATTTTTTAGTATTATAAGAGTGTCACTTTTAGTATTAAGAGTGTTACTTTTTAGTATTAAAAGTGTCACTTTTTAATATTAAATGTGACATTTTTTAGTATTAAGAGTGTTACTTTATATTTTAATAAAAATTATAATAAATTTTCATTTATAGTGTCACTTTTAACATTAAAATGTGTTACATTAAATGTGTCATTATAATAAATTTTCATTTATAAGTCCGTTAGAATCTGTCAAGTATCCCAAGCCAATTGACGCTAATGGATGGCTAACGGAGCTGACAAATGATTAAACTGCAAGGCATGAGAATTCGTCATTCGGCGACAAACATTGAAAGTGGAGGGGGCACCATAGTAAATAGAGAAAATGAGTATTAAAACTTAATCTTGTAGTTGGGGAGTGTCGAACCCTTAACCGCCTTGGGCTAAGCCATTAAAGTTCACCAATGGGCCCAATATTGTGACTTTTATTAACATGTTTACTTATTAACCCGCAAATTTCTAAATGGGGCTCCGTCTAACGGATTTAGGATCCGTAAGACCGTCCTACACAAGTCTTTGCCTAAAGTGTTTCTTATCTTTTCAATGTGGTACAAAAGCTATCACTAATTATGCATCTCTTTTTAACCTTTAAAGAGGGGTTAGTTTGCTTGTTGGCGACATATTCTTCTTCCAATATTGAATTGCAATTGGTTGCAATTTTCATATGACCCCCTTGTTTCTATGATGTTACAAACAACCCATATTTTTCTGACTTTATGACATTTCGACTAACGGATTTAGGGTTAGGGACTATCGGTGTCTAAAATTTGTATTCTTTGGTGTGTGACATGCATTTGCGTTGTACAGTCCTTAACGGACTTTCTTAAAGTTCAGGGACTAATGATCTAATTTTCCCTTCAATAAAATTTTATTTTTATTTTTGGGATATTTTCTTAACTTTAAAGTTAATTATGAGAATTTTTCAATTATTTTTCTGATTATTGAAACAATTATTCATTAATTTTTATTACAAACATATCTTAAATATCAAATGGTTAACTAAATGATATAATTATAACTAAATCCAACTTTGCACCCAAGGAAAAGGACCAAAATAATCCTCATGCCACATACAATGTGACATTTTCCATTAATATCATAAACTTTTATGGACGTGAAGGGGAAAAGTGGGATGGATAGAAAAATTGTATATAAAGTGAGACACGTAATTTACAGGTGATGGTGTAACGTGAGATTTAAGTAAATATTTCCGGGAGCGAATCGTATTTTGGCCCCATAAAAATTAGACCAAAAAAGCAAATATCTTATCAAAGTTTCTATCAAATCTCACTTTAGTTTTTTTATGATTAATTTAATTCATAGGACAAAATACACACACACATATATATATGTATGTATGTATGTATGTATGTATGTATATATTTACATATATATAAATATATAAATATTTATTATTTCTGGTGAAAAATATACATTAAAATTTCATAAATGACAATTTTCAGAATTATATATATTTTTCGTATATAAAAATAATAATTAAATGTAAACAAAAAAATGAAGACAAAACATTTCGCAAAAATCATTAAGAACACGTGTAAGACACGTGTACCTAACTAGTATTAAATCAAGTATCTAGTTTAGTCTAGTGGTATATGGTTGTTACTTATTATGAATGGAATTGAAAGAGTTCAAACCTTGCCAACAAAAAAATTATAAAAAATTTACATTTAAAAAAGAGAGAGCATAAAGTGGTGGTGGTTAACGGCGGCGGCGGCGGCTGGAGGTGGCACAAGTGGTGGTGGTTGAAAGTTGTTGTGGTGGTGGTAAAAGGAAGGTGAGTTGTTACTATGTAATAATTGATCAAAATTTAGGATTTAAATTATTAGAATTTAGGATGAAATTCGTTTTATGGAATTGAGTCATTTAGAATTCCAACTCATTTCCAATTCCAAAATTTAGTTATGTTCCCAAACAATGGAATTTATTTTGGAGGCCCCAATTCCAATTCCAAGCTATGGAATTGGGGCATCCAAACATACCTATGGAATTGAGGTATCCAAACATACCCTAAAAATAATACTAGGGTGACAAAAAATTCAACCGTCAACTAATGTAATGCCCAACTTTTGTGCATTCCTTTTGTACCATGTTCATATCTTTCGAGATCTACCCTACATTATGTGGTAAAAAAAGGGGCGATATTAAGCCCCCCCAAAACCTCTATGTAGATCCCCCTCCCCTTTACAATTTTTTTCCTAATGACGAAAATACTCTCAACCAAAAAGACAAAACTAACCTTCATGTTTCTAACCCACCCTTGCTTTTCATATAACCCAAATCCTCTAACTAAAATCCCCCACCCCCAACAAATATATAGCCCCTCCTTCTTCCCTACTCATTTGCATACATTGATGAGCAATATATATAAAAAATGTTCGTCCCAAAAACCTTCCAAAACCTTCAACATTAGTGTGAAAAAAATCATGTATGGAGCTAGAACAAGCCAATGTGATTGAATTGGTTAGCATTTCTAACCATTTTATGCTTAAAATTGTAAAATGTTCGGTCACCATCAAAGGAACATTGCTCAAATGTTCGGTCAGAGTCAACCGAACATTTAAATACTATTTCGTCTCTGCTGACTGAACATTAGTCAAATGTTTGATTGGATCTGGACGAATATTTGAGCAATTATTCCATAAGATGTGGTCGAACATTAGAGTAATGTTCCATCAGATTTGGCCGAACTGTTTGAAAAAATGGCATCATCCGTCATATTTTGATGTGTTTTTGTTTTTGTAAACATGGTTTAAACATTTATATGGATCTTAGTGTTGTTGGTCCTCCTCATAATGAGATCGTTCCTATTCAACATGATAAGATCGTTCATGTTGAACATAATCATAGGATTCAGTCATATTGGTCGCAATACTAAGACTATATATAATTTTAGAATAGAATGTTGTAATTTCAATCTGTTTACGATTTTGAAGTAATGCTAGTTGTTTTATATTTATTGATTTGTTTCGTTCTTTTATATTTGTTAGTTAATACATTACTGAAAAAATAGACAGGTTGCATACTGTTCCATCGGGTCTATTTGACAATTGAGAAATGTTCCATCATCAAAGGAACATTGCTCAAATGTTCTCGAAACCAACCGAAACAGATCGAACATTACTCAAATGTCGATTGGATTTGGTCGAACATTTGAGCAATGTTCCACAGACCAAACAGTTTGAAATTTCAATTTGTTGGTCCTCTCGATAATGAGATCGTTCCTATACAACATAATGAGATCGTTCAGGTTGAGATAATCATAGGACATAGTCATGTTGGTCGCAGTACTGAGACTATATTTTTGGAATATAATGGTTGTAATTCCAATTTCTATTACGATTTTGAAGTAATGTTAATTAATTGTTTTATATTTGTTGATTTGTTTCATTCTTTATATTTGTTGAAGTTAATACTGAAAGAACGCGATGCCACGAATTCTCGATATGGAACGATGTGATTGTCAATATTGCAGTGAATGTTGCAACAATGACAATGACAATGTGACAATGTGAAAGTATGTCACGTAAAATAGCAAATGAAGTTTTGTTTTCGATTTTAAACCAAGCGATTTAGGAAGACGAATTAACTAAAAACAATCTACAAGTATCAAACTTGTAGATCAAGCCTCAAGGCCACACAAATTATATTAAAAACAAACTATTTTGCACTTAACAAACAATAAAAAATTCTCACAAGATATAGGATCTTGGAGAATCAAAAAATCCCACATAAAACACTAAACCAAACGTGGGAAGAAAGAACAAAAATCAACTTCCTGATCACAGAAAAAGGAAGCACACAAAGCAGTTCTTGAAGATTCAATGATGCCGCCAATGTTGTATTATCAAAAGCTTCAAACGGCAAATGCAATCAAGGAATCGCTGTAACTTTCAGCAATATTGCTCGAGTTCATAGCTATTTCTCTATTCTCTCAGGCTCTGCATTTCAGCTCACGACTTTTGATTTTTTTCTCTGAAGATCTCAGATTATGCCTTCTGTTTATCTTCTCTGTGTCAAGCTCTCTATATGCTCGAAAAGCCGCCTTAGATATATATACACAAAAACCTGCAAAGTCACGGCAAAGGAGCACGATTTCTACTAGGAAAAGATTAGCTATATAACTACAAGATATCTCTCCTAACATAAACATGATTCTTCAAATAACTAGATTACTAACCGAGATTTAGTTACCAAACATGAATAGATCAAATCTTTTGAAAGATTTGAAAGATTTAATCATAAAAAAAACAAACTAATCTACCAAAAGTATTTTAAACAAAATCTAACACCTAAATAAACATTGACTAATTAAAAACCTTCTTTGACCAAGAAAGGTGAAAACAAGATAAAATAGGTCATGCCTATTTTACCCTTACAATCTCCCCCTTTGTTGAACCTTTCTGGTCAAATCAAAAGACAAGTGTTTATACAACACCAATCAAATCACCTAACCTGCATTGGTTAGAAAATCTCATCTCCCCCTGAATTTGTGCAAGGAGCACAAATCAGAAATCATCAGCACCATCACAAGAAACACTTGATCTCTCTCCCTATTTGACCGAAAAGGAAGAGGATAAACAAACTTTTAGGAACTCTCAAAAATCCAAGATTTTGAAAAACACAATAAAGTGTTCACCAAGATTTGATCACACCACTTAGCAAAAACTGAGCACATCATATCCAGATTCAAAACCTCTTAGTTTCCCACAAAAATTAGACAACCACTAAATATTTTTCAACATGAAGATTTTTGGAAATTGATTTGCACAGTTTGAGTTTAGGACAAAATTTCACCAAGCTGATATCATTGCCAACAATGCATGTCCTAAAATTTTATGCCTAAAAACATGATGACTAAAAGCTAGGCAAAAGAATAATAAAAAATGCAATCACACACAAGTGATAAAGACCAGATCAAAAGATGTAGTTCCTAATGTTGCTGCATTGGGAGATGCATTCGCCAAAATTGTGATTTTATTTTCAATTTTGCTCTTTTTTTTTTTCAACCAGATTTCTCTCCCAAGATCATAAAATTTTCTCAACAAAAATCCATAGGTACTTTATTTCCCTAGGAATATAGCTCTACTTTATTTCAAGCTATACAAACATTCCACTTGGAACCTTTCACACTATTTACCAAGGGAAGCCACTTAACTTTTTGATCAACCCATGAAATCCGAGGATTCATAGTCCCAAAAGAAAGGTGCCACAACCTTGTTCATAGGTAGCTCTTTTCCGTTAGGTAGCTTTCACACTTTGTCAATTTAGAGGAGTCAATTTAGTCAAGATCAACCCATGCAAGTCTAAACTTCATAGTACATTGACAAATTGCAGCATCCCAAAAATTTCAAAAGGTAGCTCTTTCCTTTGTGGACTTTAAACATACTTAAGAACTGGGAGAGAGAGAGAATCATAACAATGAAACCACAACATATTTTGAATGAAATTCCCAAGCAACCACAAGAGACACATACATGTGAGACAATTGATCTAGAGTGCCCTCTAAAGACAAAATGCAATCATGCCTAATTTTGATTTTTTTTGTTTTTTTTGTTTTGTTTTGTTTTTTTTTTAAATTAACTAAGTGTAAAATCATATGGCACACAAAACATAAGAGATTTCCAAAGATTGAAAAAACTCTCAAAAACAAGACACTTGGCAAATATATCAGCAAGATGATTTTCAGTCCCAACATGTTCAATGCAAACAATTTACATATTCAACCAAGTCTCTAATAAAGTGGTGTCTTAAATTAATGTGTTTAGTTCGAGAATAATGAACTGGATTTTTGTGCTAAGCAAAATGCATAGGTGTTATCAAAAAACAAGGTTAACACATCAATGTGAACACATAATCTTTGATCATTTGAAGCATCCATAAAAGATTTAAGGCTTCTCTCAAAAATATTTTGATAAGCATGTAAATTTTTGAGATTCAACCTTACTTCTTCTCCTTGTGTATATGCCATCATGAATATCACCTATCACTTGAGAGATTGGATGGTTTTTCTGAATACGGCTAGGAATGTCATGGCTGCAACCATTCAAATTGGACCGATTTTCTCAATGTTCAGACTGATTCTCGAAAGTTCGGGACTGCTTCGAATCCGCCAAGTTTCGCCCAATGTTGCTCCCATTGTTGCAACATTGGGTGACACATTGGGTGACACATTGTGAAACACATTGGCCGAACTTTCGAACATGCGTGCCTCGTCTCGATCATGTGCGATTTACTGTGTTTCGATGCCGGTTCTCAAGATTTTGGAGGAGATTCATCATGGTATTCATCAATGGTTTCATAGAACCGCTTAGCACCGTGACATATATCAAAGGGTTCACAATATTTGGACTTGCCTTTGTCATTACTACCCTTAGGAACCCACATCTGCTTAAAAACTTTGGGTTGGAGATTTTTGAAAATTTCGATTTGTCTTTGAATGAGGCTTCCAATGTGTTCCGCCAATGTTCGCATTGGTCGGCGATCGTCGCTTCATACGGCTCGCCAATGAGCTTTTTCAAAGAAATCTTGCCTCATTTCATTCTCATACATGGCCTTTTTCGAAAACAAAAGGGTTGTATGTGACCGAGCTTATGGCGTAAGTGACAAACATAATTTTTCTTTCTTACTCTCGGTTTTTCCACGTAAAATGCTCAGAAAACTTTCATTGGTCCGTTTTGGTTCCGTATGTTCCTTCTCCCTCTTTCACAAATACCTTAGGGACAAAACCAATACCCGATCTAGAAGTATTACCATTCAGATCATCAACCTTTTGTTTGCTAGAATTCCACTTGGTCATGGTCTCTTTTGCTTGAGTAAGTCGCTCCTTTAACTTCTCAATCTCCACATCCTTTCTACTTAGGACACTCTCCAGCCTCACTATGCATTCTTTTGATCAAGATTTGCCTTTTTAATAGTTCATTTGCCTTACCAAGTAGTGTAACTTGGTGAGCTCTCTTCTCCCAATCCTTGTACAGCCTCCTTGTACCCTTCCAAACAGATTCGAATCGTGTCTCCATCGCTTCTTCGCAATCGTGGAATTAAAATGTAAGAAATCGTTCGCTCGCTTTCAATGTCTCTCCAATGTTGCTCCCGATGTTGCAACATTGGGTGACACATTTGTCGAAACATCTCGCATTTTCGTAATCGAATCATAAACAAAGATTCAAGTCAAACCGAGTAGTGGGCATTCGTAGCTTAGAAGAACGAACACCGGGTGTCCTTCGCATAAGGTCCAAGAAGGGCCTCCCACACATCTTTGGCGGACTCATAATTTGCTATCACCCTAAAAGTATTTGCATCTAAGGCCTTATAAATAGCAGACAAGGCTTTCGAGTTAAAAGAAGCAGTGTTCCTATCATCATTGGTCCACTCAGATTCTTTGGTGATCTTGACATCACCATCAGAATCTACAGCTTTGGGAGGACTCCAACCATTCAAAACAAGAAGCCACGCTCTTTCATCAATGGATTTGATGAAGATGCGCATCTTGACTTTCCATATAGAATAATTAGCATTTGTGAGAGTAGGAGGATCGAACCACGTTCTCATACCGAGAATCCATCACGCCTTTAACCGAATCGACTCTTAGTGATATCAAGAGGAGGCTCTGATACCAATTGAAAGAACGCGATGCCACGAATTCTCGATATGGAACGATGTGATTGTCAATGTTGCAGTGAATGTTGCAACAATGACAATGACAATGTGAACAGAAAGTATGTCACAGAAAATAGCAGCAGAAGTTTTGTTTTCAGATTTTAAACCAAGCAGATTTAGGAAGACAGAATTAACCAAAAACAATCTACAAGTATCAAACTTGTAGATCAAGCCTCAAGGCCACACAAATTATATTAAAAACAAACTATTTTGCACTTAACAAACAATAAAAAATTCTCACAAGATATAGGATCTTGGAGAATCAAAAAATCCCACATAAAACACTAAACCAAACGTGGGAAGAAAGAACAAAAATCAACTTCCTGATCACAGAAAAAGGAAGCACACAAAACAGTTCTTGAAGATTCAATGATGCCGTCAATGTTGTATTATCAAAAGCTTCAAAACGGCAGTTGTGCAACTGAAGGAACTGCTTCAAAACTTTCAGCAATATTGCTCTGAGTTCATAGCTATTTCTCTATTCTCTCAGGCTCTGCATTTCAGCTCACGACTTTTGATTTTTTTCTCTGAAGATCTCAGATTATGCCTTCTGTTTATCTTCTCTGTGTCAAGCTCTCTATATGCTCGAAAAGCCGCCTTAGATATATATACACAAAAACCTGCAAAGTCACGGCAAAGGAGCACGATTTCTACTAGGAAAAGATTAGCTATATAACTACAAGATATCTCTCCTAACATAAACATGATTCTTCAAATAACTAGATTACTAACCGAGATTTAGTTACCAAACATGAATAGATCAAATCTTTTGAAAGATTTGAAAGATCAAATCTTTTGAAAGATTTGAAAGATCAAATCTTTTGAAAGATTTGAAAGATCAAATCTTTTGAAAGATTTGAAAGATCAAATCTTTTGAAAGATTTGAAAGATCAAATCTTTTGAAAGATTTGAAAGATTTAATCATAAAAAAAACAAACTAATCTACCAAAAGTATTTTAAACAAAATCTAACACCTAAATAAACATTGACTAATTAAAAACCTTCTTTGACCAAGAAATGTGAAAACAAGATAAAATAGGTCATGCCTATTTTACCCTTACAAATACATTATTGAAAAAATAGACATGTACATTGCATAATGTTTCATTGGGTCTATTTGAACAATGGAGAAATCTTCCGCCATCAAAGAAACATTGCTCCAATGTAGTCAGAGCCAACCGAACATTTTATTACTGTTCGGTCTGTGCTGATTGAACATTACTCAAATGTTTGATTGGATCTGACCGAGTAGTTTGAAAAAATGCCATCATCCTTGATTTTTATGTTGTGTTATTGTGTTTGTTAATAGTGTTAAAAAATGTTGTCTATGGATCCTAATGTTGTTGGTCCTCCCGATAATGAGATCGTTTCTATTCAACATAATGATATCATTCATGTTAAATAAAATCATAGGACACAATCATGCTGGTTGCAGTACTGAGACTATAGTTTTGGAATAAAATGGTTGTAATTTTAATTTTTATTACGATTTTGAAGTAATGTTGGTTGTTTTATATTTGTTAAATTAATACATTATTAATGAAACAAACAGACGTGTTGCATACTGATCCATCATATTTATTTGAACAATTGAGAAGTGTTTCACCATGACTGGTGAAACAGTTGACAAATGTTCGGTCAAGGTTGATGGAACCACTGACAATTAGAAATTTGCAATGCAAGATGTTCGACGAGGATTGGTTGAATAATTGCAAGATGTTTGGCCAGAATCGATGAAACAAATCCAAGATGTTCTATGGGATAGGGCCAAAAATCTAACAAAATCCACATCGTTTTTTTCAATGTCTTGGCCTTAATAGTTAAAACTACTCACAATCAACGAAATTCATATCCTAATTCCTAACTCAACCCTAAATACTTCACATACAAATTACATTGTAACAAAACACCAAAATTGAAAAAAAAATGCATATCTATATTTTCCATTTTGCCAAAGAAGATGAAGATGAGGAGGTGGATTCAGGTTTACTTCTCTGCCTTTGCCTTCTACTACCAAGTTATTTTTTGGGTACGTGAACGTCAATGCTCGAAGGAGAGGGTTTGCGTAGGAGGGAAGGGGAGGAGGGTTTGTGTAATATTTTGTTTTCAAAATAGAAAAGTTTATAATAGGAAAACAAGGGGTGTATGCTCAGTTTATTGGAATTTTTTAAATTGGTGGTATAATTATATGTTTTGGGGGTCTGAAAAGCGTCACCCTAAATAAAAAGCTAAAAATAGTGATTTTAGCCCTTATAAAAACAAAACTGATTCTTGAACCCCTCTCGCACTCATGTCATGTCGTGTCTCTGCTAAAAAAACTACGAAATCCAATCCAATTTATTGTAATCGATTAGTTAACATGATAATTAACCGTATTCTAAGGCACGCTCAAAAATCATTGGCTTATAAAATCCTCTATACAGTAGTGAAAAAGATTCACAAGGAGACAAAAATAATAATTCTACTATCGAATTTACATCCAACAATACGTAGAGTAACTTCACATTTTAGCGGTAAAAGCAAGAAGTGTAAGTAGATCGACTTATCAAACTTTCGATGGCAAATTATCCACACGAGGATCCAAAGTACGTGCCATTTTATTAGTGGCATCCGAAACACGCCAGTCGAAACCTGTTTGATTGACACGATTTGAAGCTAATTTTGATGCATAGAATTGGAACATATATATTAGAGAATAATATATTTATTAATTATTTATTGTAAGTAGTGTTTAGTAATTACTACCTTGTACAGTTCTTTCCTTATTATGATTTCTTCCTTGTAAAGGTTTCTTGTACCACACTCCTAGTGCAACCCTAATTGTAACTCCCTATATAAATAGGTGGTTCTATCAATTAAAAGGCTATGCCATTATTCATAAACTTTGTTGGTTTCTACAATATAGACACTAAACGGCGCACCTCAAAAACACTAAACCTCACACCCACTTAAATGTCTCAGTATTATATTTCCCTTGCCCTAATTTAAAACAAAATGTATCCATTTGTTATATAATATGAAATTGATCCTAGTCACGATGATAATGTTTAAAACAATGATCCTAATCACGCTGATTTGAAAATGAATGAATTAAAAATGAATTATATATTTTTTTGGACTAGGAAAAGAAGGTTCGGACACATGGGGCAACCTACATTGGCTAGAACCATATTTTTTTGGGGGAAAAAAACCAAATTGTCCCTCTAAAAAAAGCTCACATCCAAAATGTCTCAAATATAATTCTTGTATCCACTAAGAAAAATATGTTAATATTATTTTTAAAATTATCACCGTGTTCTTTAAAAAATTGTAGTTCTTATCATCATTTTCATAAATGAAATGAAAACATGTTTTCATCCAAATGAAAGCTTTTAACATAATGACAATTTTCATATCCAATGAAATCTTATTTTTAAAGGACAGGGGCACTGGTAGATGTTGGCCTTCTGAAAAACCGCCTTGGGCTGGCGGGGCTCAATTTTTAAATTTTTTTTCCCACTTTTCCTTGCATAGCCCGATAGCCACCGGATGATGCCAACATATCCATGCATATATGTTAAGAACTAGAACTAGAGAGAAAGAGAGAACTAGATAAATTAGAGGGAGACGTACTTGGAGATATTTACTTCATTATCAATATATCTTTTATTATTCACACTAGTACTTTTTTGCCGGATGGCCTTCTTGGGTTGAGAATTTATCAATAAATGAAGCAGATAATGTGGAAATGAATTAATATTTACTTATAATTTTTATAGGAGTTGGATATATGTACACTACACAACGAAAAAGGGAGAAAAACCCAAATGCGTAACAAAATAAAACATTTTACTACGATATTTATTTCATAAGAAAACCAATAAATAAATAATTTAATTGTAACTATTGTAAAAATACGAAAAGAAAATTTTATTGAACGAAAACTCAGTCTTCTTCTTCTGGGGGTTCTTACTTAACAAAAATGGAAACCAAATTAATAACTTTGTCAAATTTTCCATGAGATGCAATAACTTTGTCCATTATAAATAAATCTAAGCCAGACATAAATTAAACTGGGATTCAGTTGATTACGATAGCAATCAATTAAGAAACTACAATTAAATATGTGTATAAGCGTAAAGGTCAGTTTATTATTAACAAACTACAAAAAGTATTATTTTCTTAAAAAAATTGACTTTCAAACGGGGCCTCTTAAGCGAGGAGATTAATTAATAATTTGTATATGAAATTGCGGGCTGAACAAACAAAACGGGCCGGACAAAAATTAAATTGATTAAGTTAATTACGATAACAGTTAAAAAGAAAATTTACAAAACTTATGATTTTTTTTATTTTTTTATTTGTATACGAAATTGCGGGCCAAAATTTTTTTAATTGATTAAGTTAAGTACGATAACAATTAGAAAGACCAACGAGCTCTAGCTTAATTGGTACTGCTCACTTCTCCTAACGGAGAGGTCGGGTGTTCAAGTCTCACAAGAGACACCCTGGACTTTATATCTCTCAATAGAGAGGTCGGGTGTTCAAGCCTCTTCAGAGGCATCGTTGTTGTTCAAACCTTACCCAAATGCCCAATTTAGCTACTCACTTATCTTAACGGAAAGGTTGAGTGTTCAACCCCTACGAGGAGGCACCCCGGTACTTCACTACTCTCTCATAGGAGGTCGGGTGTTCAAAGCCTTACCAGAGGCACCATTTGTTCGAGCTACACCAAAGACATCATATATATAATTGTAGTCTTTCAAGACATTAAAAATAATAAAAAATTAAGGGTTGGAGTACGGTCTATGTCCCCTCCAACCTTAAAAAAAAAAGAAAAAAAGAAAACAATTAGAAAGAAAAAAATTAAAATACAAATATTCCAAACTTAGACATAAATTAAATTGGGATTCACTTGATTACGACAGCAATCAATTAAGAAACTACAACTAAATATTTGTAAAACCGTAAATGTCATTTTATTATTAATAAACTACTAAAAGTATTATTTTCTTTAAAAAATTGACTTTCAAACAGGATCTCTTTGCCCGTAACGGAGGGATTAATTAAAAAATTGTATACGAAATTGTGGGCCGAACAAAAATTAAATTGATTAAGTTAATTACGATAACAGTTAAAAAGAAAAAAAATATATATATCAAATTACAAAATTTATGATTTTTTTTTAATTTTTTAAATTTATATACAAAATTGCGGGACAAAAAAATTAAATTGATTAAGTTAATTACGATAACAATAAATGTAAAACAATAACGGTAAATGAAGCAGATAATGTGGAAATTAATTAACTGTAAAACAATAACGATAAAACTGTAAAATCATAAAACAATAACTCTAAAACTGTAAAATCGTAAAATAATAACTGTAAAACAGTTATAGATACAAACGGTTATAGATCCATGAAATTAAATCCTGACCAGTGATTGTGTTTGATAAAAACAAATCTTGACTGGTAAATAGGTTTTCGTAACTCCCTGAGCTGTTTTATATAATAGACTAGTCTTTGTGCCCGTGCCTATGGCACGGCGTGAGTAGGGGAGGATGTCAGTACTGGAGGGTATCAATATTTAAATAAATCAATATATGTTTTAATCATGTTTCAAAAAAGTCTAAAATAACAAATTGAAAACGAAGACTTCTCGATAATCAATTAAAACATTATGATCATTCAACAGTGGAGAAAAAAATTAAAACTCTTATTTGTAATTTTATTTAAGAAAACAGATGCAATACCTTGTTAGATTTTATTTATTTGTAATTTTTTTAAAGAAAACAGAGGCGATACCTTTTTAGATTTTATTAATTATTAATAGAAATAAAACTTTCGTTAAAATATAAACTTTTTTTAACACATACACCAAGGGTATTAATTTTTTAACCTTTTTTTTTAACCACGTAACATGTTTTATATTATAGATTTACTGTGGAAGATAGATACTAAACAATTAATATCGCTTTTTTATGTTGGTATAAAAAAGTGACTATGTGTTTAATGAAAAGTGTATTTTATATTTTATACATATTATTAACAACGTAAAAAATCGGAAGAATTCCAAATTAGTAATTATACATATTATTACTTATTCTATTTTTTAAAAAATAAAATAAAAACAGTTTATCTTTTAGAGTGGTCTTAATAACATAAAAAATTGGAAGAATTCCCAATTAATAGTTATACATATTCTTAGTTAAACCAAAAAAATTCCAAAAAAGATAATACACATTTTAAAACCCAAACCACCTAAAGAAAAACTCAATAAATTGTGTTTTAGACATTTTTTTTAAAAATGATTAAACAAAAAAAAAGATGACTCCACCCTTCTTAACAACATTAAAAATCGGAAGAATGTTTTATACACTCAATTTAAATCATTATTATCACTTCTATTGATTTAAATTAACTATTTTTCAATTTAAAATTTTAGTATTTTTCTTAACTTTGTAAATAAGACAACATGACAACAATTAAAAGTCATGAGATGGAGAACAGGTAGCCGTGCTGCGATGAGACAACGGGGTTGGCCTTGCGGCCGCAAGGTAATTTAAGAGACTGGCCGAAATTTTGAAAAGCAAGAATGCGGGCGCATGCTCAAAATCCTTGCAATCGCAAAGTAATCAGAAAGCTTGGAAGCTGATGGAATTAATAAATTATTAAAAAAATAAAAAAATTAATAAAGGAAAAAGCGGCTGCAGGGACTCTTCAATTCCATCTCTCATTTTTCTCTCTCCCTCTCTGAATCCGGCCTCCTTACTTGCCATAGCCCAGTCCGCCCTTTTCTTCTTCCACGTTCACAACCGCAATCTCCCCCTTTCTTTCTCAAACCTAACACCATCTCCATCTCCCTCACTCAAATCTGTTCAGTTACAGCCGCATTCTACGGGTGGGCTGCAGATAGATATATAAATATATTCATATACATGAAAAACTATATACAAAATCAACGTCAAAAGTCCCGGACTTCCTCTCTTTTTTTTCTAACCCCACAAAAATCTAATTTCATTCGTACTAACATGAATTAATGCCAAAAGGCATCAGCATGGTTTGCCAAGAGCAAGTCATAGCCTTAAAGTCCATTATTCAAATCAAACTTGTTTACAGCTTTCCCATCAGAGATCAAAGGAACAACAAAAGTCAAAACCAGCAAGAATTCACCATTTTATTCACTTCCCTTCTGCAGAGTCCTCAAAGAATGTCTTCTACTCTTCTTTATCCAATTAAATGGCTGAACGATCCAAAATACCTCAAATCTTTTGTTTTTTAATATAAAAAATTACATATTTTATCTATAAATAAATGTGTGGTTTGTTTCATAGGAACATCAACTTAATTTTCTACAAAATATTGAAGTTTCCTTGTTTTCCTTCTTCGTTCTCTCCAAATTTGAGATTTTCAATCTACTATACAATAGATTGAAGCCTTCCTCTCCTACAATCACAACCAAAACGAAGCCTTCGTTATTGCCGTCGGCGCCATCCTTGGAGCCAAATTAAACCACCAATCTAATTAAAATTTAATTGTTAAATATGGTTGTATCCAAACAAAACATAAAAACTACAAATTGACTCGATTGGGTACCTGCAATTTCCGGTCAATCTCCGTAGCCGGATCCGTCATGTTCCACCCATGGGTATTAAAACTCAACGACGAAAAGAACGGCACAAAGAACAAACAGAAGATATGATTGTTTGAGTCACCTGTACTGATTCCAAACAAATCCATTTTCCGGTACAACTCACCTCTAATCCAAGTGTGTTTAATCAGATCGACTGCCTTCGCCGTCTTCGGCATACTCGGCGGCGGCATCTACAACATCCTCGGCCCTCGCCTCACTCTCTGCGCCGGCTGTGCCACTTACATCCTCTATGCCGGCTCCTTCCTCTCCTACAATCACAACCAAAACGAAGCCTTCGTTATTGCCGCCGGCGCCATCCTTGGAGCCATATTAAACCACCAATCTAATTAAAACTTAATTGTTAAATATGGTTATATCCAAACAAAACATAAAAACTACAAATTGACTCGATTGGGTACCTGCAATTTCCGGTCAATCTCCGTAGCCGGATCCGTCATGTTGGGGTATGTAAATACATCTCAAGATTTGTTGGGGTTTGAAAAATGGAAAAGGGTAAAGTTAAGAGAAGAGATTTGGGATCCAAGCAAAGGATTGGCAGACTCTGTGTGAAAAAATGGCTACCGAGTTATAGGGACGTGGGTTAGCTGCCAAATATGCGAGATATCGGCGATAAGGAAAGAGGAGTTGGAGTTGTACAGGGATAGTGAGAGGGGGACGCAGATGGAGGAGTCGTGGAATCGATCTCAATCGTTAGATATATGTATAAATACGTAACCTCAGCCGTTTGATATAAATATCTATTATCCAATATAGCTCAGTCTCATAAAGAACGGTTGAGATTGATTATTTTACTTTATATCAAACGACTGAGATTGTATATTTATACTTATATCAAACGGCTGTAATTTATTCTGCTCCCAAGACATGCGAATCGTGAATTATCGAAGATTCCTAATATAATCTAAACTATTTTTATCTCATATATAAATCTTATCTAAACAGTTTTTATCTCATATAACTGATTTTAAATAGGTCTCTATTTAATTTATGAATTATTAAATCGACTAATTGGATAGTCGAATTTCAATCTGACACTTGCACAGTGCCTTGAGATCTTATTTAACAGAGTCCAAGATAGATGAATAAGTTAAGTCCTTCATTCTCTTTTGAATAAAATTTTGATAAGAGAAATTACGTAACGAGAGAATTTGACGATAAATAAATAAAATAAAAGACAAAAATTTAGATAAAGACAGTTTGTAGATATCTATAATACAATACAAATTGTTTATCTTGCTTTTACGGTGATCCAAGGCCTTACTCTTTACCGAGATTTTACAGCTTAACATTTTACGCTTTTTATAGCTTTTACGGTTTATGATTGCAAAAGTTTGTATTTGTATTTTTTTTCTTTTTAATTGTTATCGTAATTAACTTAATCAATTAAATTTTTTTCCGACCCGTAATTTCATATACAAATTTTTTAAAAAATTTAAAAACGTAAGTTTTGTAATTTGAATTTTTTTAACTGTTATCGTAATTAACTTAAGCAATTTAATTTTTGTCCGACCCATTTTGTACGACCGCAATTTCGTATACAAACTTTTAATTAATCCCTCTGTTCCGAACAAAGAGGACCCGTTTGAAAGTCAATTTTTTTAAGAAAATAATATTTTTAGTAGTTCATTTCCACAGTATATTTTTGTCGACCTTTTCTCCTACCGCAATTTCGTCATACAAATTTTTAATTAATCCTCTGTCCGCACAAAGATGTCCCGTTTGAAAGTCAATTTTTTTTAGAAAATAATATTTTTAGTAGTTCATTTCCACAGTATCTGCTTCATTTATTGATAAATTTTCAAATTGGCGCCGTACCATCGGCACGGGCACAGAATCTAGTAAATATACAATCTCAATCGTTTGATATAAAGTTAATTAAGCGATCTGAACCGCTCTTTATGAGACTGAGCTCTATTGTATAATAGATAAGGAGACTATATATAGTAGTCATATTATTAAATACAACCATAAATTAATAAACTAAATGTGGGGAAATGGGGAAAGCGGGGAACATGAGAAGTGAAAAATAACTGTAACATTCCTTCCCCCTTTAATTATCCTTGTCCGCAAGGATAAAGACCGGAGTCATCTTCGGGCACGAAGCCTCGGCGCTAAAGATGAAGAGAGTAGCGCAGACCAACTGGGCGGCACCAGTAATCATGTTTTTGACGTAATTAGCATGTCCGGTGCAGTCAACATGACTATAGGGGCAACTAGCAGTCTTCTAGTCGACGGTGACGGTCTTAATGGTAATACCTCTGGAGGACGATAAAAGATATAAACATTGAGGAGAGAGAATCGGAAGGGATCCAACCACTCTGCCCACCGAATTTCGTAATTGAGGTTGGTGTGGTGGTCTGCTGGTAGCCATACAACCATAATGGTGGCGGCGGTGTCAGTTTGAGATAAGGGATTGAGTAATGATAATAGAGGTGAGGATTGCAAGGCTTGCAACTCAGTTAATACTGTTTGTAAGGTTGCATTGATTCGGACGAAAGTAGATTCATGTTGAGCCAATGTTTCGTAAACGTGTTTACGAAACTCTGTATTTGACTTTCCATAGGTCCCCATCGAACCAGAAACCAGCTCTGATACCACTGTTAAGAACTAGAACTAGAAAAATTAGACGGAGATTTGGAGCAATTTAATTCATTATCAATATATCATTATTATTCACCTATGGAGACTATTTATAGTAGTCCTATTACTAAATACAACCATAAATTAATAAACTCAAGGTGGGGAAATGGGGAAATGGGGAAATGGGGAAAGTGGGGAACATGGGAAGTCAAAAATAACCTAACAATATAGTAGCCAGCAGATGCTAACATCTACCTAAGGCTGGCGGCTCTCCCAAAAATTGAAAAAATATTGTTGTTCCTTCTTGGTTGGAGAGATAAGAAATGTTGGGTAGAGGAAATGGGATTAAATTTACCAGCTGGATGAAGTAAATCAAGCAGACAAACCAAGCCCCGAAAGCAATTTGTAGCTGTTTGACCCACTCTATCATTTTCTTGGATTCAACATCCCTTCTAGTTGCAGGAGCTGCTCCCTCCTTATTCCCCCCCCCCACTCTCTCTCTCTCTCCAGGGCAAGAATTCTTTTCCTTCATTGCTGGGAATTTTTTTTCCTTTAGGAGAAATTGTAAAAAAACATGAACTTTTTTTAATGGGAGGAATGATTTGGCACTGAACTCGTAGATGGTAACATCAAGAGGAGACATATTTTAGGTATCTGATTTCAGATAGTATCTCACGTGTGTGAATAAAAGGCTCAATATTTCCTTCTAAAACAGAATTCAGGTCAAGCAGGATACCCTTCTTTACATCTTGTCAAGCTTGCAACGATGAGATATTTACCTTCTTGTTTCTTGATGCCTTGGAAAGTTTTCACATACGCATGCGGGATTCGTAGATCTTCCAGACATAGAGCACGCAGTGCTTTAAATCCAAACACATTACCCACAATGGAAGTAAACATATTAGTAACGGAACCTTCTTCAAAAAGGTCTAATAGGTAAGCTACATATATAGCAGTGTCATCTTTCTTGATGCTTGTTACACTGGAAATTTCTTGGACTCTCAAAATCACGAGGTTGGTATCCGGCTAAGGGCCTTGATTGTATTAGCGGAACTATTTCTTTCGCCTACCGGGAAATTTCACATCATCAGTGAACTTTATAGGGAATCTGCAAAAAAATATTGGAACAAGAGTTACGAGAAAATTTTGTGATCACAACTACAATATACAGGGCTCGACTGATACTGCCAAGGAAAATCTACAAATTAAATGCAACTTTTGGGTCAAATAAAGAAACTCACTTTAAGAAAACCCTACTAGCTAGCCCCCCTGCTTTTCCAAGGGCCAAGTGATGTGGATCAAGAAAGTTCCATAATCCACACTAGTGAATAGCAAGTAAAATGAGCAGAAGCCTGTAAATGGATTCGGTTGGCCAAGTAGTAATAAGCCTTCACTCAAGAATTCCTATTTTACGCTGGGAGGCCCTTTCAATCGAAACCTTCACGAGGCTCAAGGAGGCGGTCTACACTTTTTCCATGTCCCATCCTCCCACCAAGCATCAGAAATATGTAACAGCTCAACGCAGCCATCCGCATTATCTATTTCTACTGCTATTTTAGAGTCTTTTTGTTCTTAAAGTCGGAGCTTAAAACAGATGTACACACGTAGCCTCTGCCTATTGCTCAGCCATTCACTGGATACAAGTGGCTGAAGGATCAAGGACGACGGAGGAGGTCCAGGTATTCAATTCCACAGCTAAGATGGCCAGTTGACTCCTTAAACATGATCAGAAGGTAGCTTATCATATTATTGATTCACAAGAACAAGAATTTAAGAAATGGATCCCTCTTTTGTTTCATCTCACTATTAATAAAGGTATTACAAAGAATTTTCATAAAGAAATTTTCTAAACACAAAAGGAGACACTTATTTTGGAATGTCCCAAAATAGAATATGGGACACTTATTTTAGTACAATAGAGACGCTTATTTTGGAATGAAGGGAGTATCAACATTTTATCCCAGAAGTAACACTGATTTGGAGACAAAAATAAAACTCAGAAGTATACTCATTAAAGGATAGATGAAATACTAACCATATAAACTTGATATTTGTGTACTTGCTAAATGTCAGGGTGGTATAGGGTAGGCCTCACAACTCTAATAGCTAGGATTCTCAAGAGAAACCAAAGTGATTTCCAATGTAGCCTTTGTAGCTCCAATGGGATACAATGGAACTAGTCTCAGAGATAGTAGCAGAAGAATAATTTAAGAACTAATGCAAGGTTTCCATGGTCAAAAACTGGAATCTATCAAGATAATACTTGTAGACCTAGCCTCAAAGGTCACCACAAAGATTTCACTAAAAAGAATAATCCTTTTACACAAAAATACTTGTGAGAATCACTGAACAAAATATTCTCACAAGAGCAATGAATCTTGGAGAACAAAACCCCACATAAACAAGTTAAACAAAACGGTTCTAAGGTGCCGGTAGTCGATTAAGGCTAGATAGGATTAATAAGACGAGTTCGATATTCACTAATAGCCGATGTTATCCGGATAAAGTCATTATCCTCACTATTAATACCAAGAGGAGAGTGGTATTATTAGCGCCTCACTAAAAAAATTGGGATTAACATTTGTAATCTCAAAACACCCCGATATACAAGTGAGGATTAATAGCACTAATAATAAGATTAATAATGTTTATCCTTATCCGACTACCAAACAAGCCCTAAGGAAATATCTCTACACCCAAGAATACTACCAATCCTACTATGCACAAACTTCATCATATTTTGACAAGAATGGCCCAAACAAGTAAAAATAGGCACTTTTGGCCCGATCGAGGCGTATTAACTATACTTCGAAATGAACTTTTAATGATCTTAAGAAAGCCTTATCGAGACATCAACGCCGAGCTCGACCCACATATTGATTCAAGGGAATAGGCCTAGCTAAGAGTCCAAGTAGCATGGGAACCTTGGGGTTAACAGCCCCATTGGCCTAGAAGCATGGTGTTGTGCATGTGCCGTGAGTGACATGATTACTCATGAGAGAGATAGATGATTGTAGACCCTGCTTGAGACATTTTTCATATGATCCTTGAAGTGTAAGTAGAATGATGACATGTATCAGGGGATCTTCGAATATTCCTCCTATCATCCACGAATAGTGTTTGGTAGATAGCATTTTTAACAAATCTCTCTCAGTCTTTACCATGGAAAAGTGTAATACATCATACATATTCCACATTAACAACCATGCCACATTGCTTGTGATTGATCAGCATTCAAAGCTTGTTTCTCAGGCGCTCTTTTCCTGATCATCAGACTCCTGGTACAAAGCCGAAAAGGCACCTTGTACATAGTAAAACTGGGCCAGAATTCTTCTAATGATGCATCTTGGAAAGAGTTCAGACGCGATGTTACCAGTTAACCATCAACCTGAACCATAGCTAGAGATTCCAAATTTCATCTAACACCTCTATCTGTGTGTATGTGTGGGTAAATATATATGTGTGTGCCTGCTTCTCTGCGTCTGTGTACGTGATTCAACCTATGTCCCTCAACCTAATGTGTGGTAACCTTTTCAGAACCTACACATGATAGTCATGTGGAGTCTAGAAAAAGAAGATAGAATCCTTCGGGTCACACCCATTATCACCTCAAGCATGAACAATCCTAGTAAAACTGGAACAAGAATGGGGTTACAGTAACCCGAGAATTCCTCGAAGTCATCCTAATTGTATGTATAGCCGTAATTGAAAATAAATGGTTATAACTAGAATCTTCATGTTCTCTCTACTTCATGCTCAGTAATTTGGGTCAGATTGTCTAAATTGTAAAATTACTACATCCCCTACTAATTCAAGCTATTGTTGATTCTTCTGTAGTCGTTAAGGGTGAGTAGGGGCCGTCAATGCCCATCAAACCCATTAAAGCCCATCAATGCCCGACCCACTGAGCCCGTGCCCATGGGCTTATACATAGTGCTGGGCTTTAGACAAGTCAAATGCCCACGGTATCGGGCGCTACTTCTGGGCCTTCAGCTGCTCCCTGCCAGTTATGCCTAGCCCGGCCCATCCTCTTCTATGATAAGTTTTTTATTTTATTTTAATTATAGGTCTGAACCAAATCCTATTTATTTAATTTAAAACTTAAAAGTATAGTACTTTAATTGAGATGAACTATTGAAGCGGTGAAGCCTATTGCGGATTGCCCTTTTAATTTTCTTATAATATAATAATACATATAAACCTATTGCTAAAATCCTAAAAGCCTAAAACTCTATTTTTTTAATTACTCAACCTCAAACTCAATCCTCTATTCTCAAGTTAGTGACTTGCGACACACCTTATTATCTTATTCTTAGTTCCTCGATCGCCATTTCGTCTTTTTCATCTTAGAAAAAATTTGAATGGTAAAACAGTAAATTATTTAAAAACATGAATAGATGGGCTGAAGCTCGTGCTTGTCAAACGCCCGTCCAAAGCCCATGGGCTGATCAATAGTGTTGGGCTTTTAAATCTGATGGCCGCTACCTGATGGGTTCATACTAGGCATTGCCAATGCCCACGGGCTTAGGGCCCGTGCGCACCCCTAGTAGTCATTTAAACATTTAATCACAAAAATATTATTTTTAATCATTAAACTTAGCATTCTGAGATGAAAGTATAGCACATTTCATAACAAGTACACCAAAACGTATTGCACAACGATATTAGAGTTTTCTAGTATCTCTTGTTGAGCTAGTTCTAAGAAGTGATCGATGATTTGATGTGATCATAAGGTCAAGGATTGACACTTTACAAATTGAGGGGCTCAAGAGTCAAGTTTGGGAAGCTAGAGGAAAGTTTTGTTGCACCAACAAATCAACAAAGGAACAATCTTTTGGTATTTCCAGCTTTAAGTCAATAACATTATAATTTCCACCCAACCTTTGGAGTTCCCCTAGTGCACGAATTTGCAGTTTACTTTTAGTATTTGTAAGCCTATAAAAGGCATGCTAAAACTCTTTTGTAAGACATCTTGGATCATATATGCTAAGTGCATTTTTAGATTATTTAAACACTTGTTCACAAATAGATTTTGTGAGTTTGTAGGTTTCTTGGACCGGAAACCAACCTTGAACTTATCAAGCACATTTGAGTTGAGGGCTTGTGGCGTTCCGTGTTCGTAGGTCTTAGGCAATCGCATCGATGGTTCTCGTTCGCACCCTGATGTTCCTAGTCAATTGCAACTAGTGGGTCAAGGGAGACTCTTATCTATCCTTTAATTTTCTATTATTATTTCGTTATTCCGTTGTCTAATTCTGCATTCTTTGTTTGTCCTTGAGGTTCCGAATTCGGTCTTGGAAGGAAATCATGAATTTGTATCTGTCATCGAGGTGGGGTTCACATCAATTGGTATCAGAGCCAATCGAAAAAGTAACCCGAATTTTCTCTTTCATTTTATCTTCGTTCATCCTTCTTCTCTTAAACAAAATCTCTAGAAAACAAAAATAAAAAATTCAAATATTTTTGTTTTTGTCCTACAAAATTCTGCAATTGGTGTTCTTATTGTTCTTGAAAAATCCTATCTCGCTAAGCCCTAGTTCAAAAGTAAAAAAAAAGGGCTAAATTGAAAAAAAAAAAGACGAAAATTTTCAATTTACCCACTGATTTTCATTTTTTCTTCTTACTTTCATTGTGAATTGCATCTCACTTTGAACTTTACTCATTCATTATGGTGAAGCATGGTCGAAATTTTCATTCTCATTGTTACATCCGAAGCACAGTGTATGAATTCAAAATAAATGTATATTTTTATTTTAATTTGTGAGTAAGAAAGTTGTTGAAGATTTGGGAATTCGTGTCGAATGGGTTTATGATAATGAGGAGAATAGGCGAATTAAGCAAGCTCTTATTCCTTTCTCCATGGGAGGGTATAAGGATGAAGTTTGGTGTGAAGTGGTAACGGGTCTAGATGGACAATTGGTACTTGGCCTACCGTGGTTAGTTGATCGCCAAGTGAAACATGATGCTTTCAATAGGTTTTTTTTTATGTTAAATCAAAAGAAAATCACACTTACACCATTAACAACAACAGAGCTCTATCAAAAAGAAGTTATTGCAATGAGGGAGGATCTAAACGCTATGAAGGCGTTGATGATTGAAACATAAAAAATTTGAAAGAGAGGCTTGAAATTAAAAGAATAGAAAAAAAGAGGATTACAAAAGAAAAGGAGGAAACAAAAACAATAGAAAAAGAGAGGCTAGAAAAGAGAGAGAGAGAGAGAGAGAGAGAAGGAAAGAGTTGCAAAAGAAAGAATTAAGAGGGAGGAGGAAGAAAAAAAGATTGAGCAAGAAAGGGTAGAGAGAGTTGAAAAAGAAAAGATTGAGAAAAAGAAGTTTGAGAAAGAACTCAAAAAAGAGACAAATGAGATAGCGGTTCACGAAGAATTAAAATTGTTCCATGCCTATGAAGATCCAATAGATTTTGAAACTCCAACTCCATCGATTTATTGGTTCGTGAAGAAAATTATAGATGATCTTTTCTTCTCTACGCAATGGGCAGATTGGATGTCTCTCGTCTCAACGGCGAATCATATAGTTGAACATATAGATTCGAGGACAAATCATTTTCAAGAAGAAGGGAATGATGTGATCATAGGGTCAAGGATTGACACTTCACAAATTGAGGGGCTCAAGAGTCATGTTTGGGAAGCTAGAGGAAAGTTTTGTTGCACCAACAAATCAACAAAGGAACAATCTTTTGGTATTTCCAGTTTTTGGTATTTTCAGCTTTAAGTCAATAACATTGTAATCTCCACTCAACCTTTGGAGTTCCCCTAGTGCACGAATCTGCAGTTTACTTTTAGTATTTGTAAGCCTATAAAAGGCATACTAAAATTCTTTTGTAAAAGATCTTGGACCATATATGCTAAGTGTATTTCTTGAGTGTTTAAACACTTGTTCGCAAATAGATTTTGTGAGTTTTTAGGTTTCTGGGAAGGGAAACCAACCTTGAACTTATCAAGCTCATTTGAGTCGAGGGCTTGTGGCGATCGTGTTTGTGGGTGGTAGGCAATCGTGTCGAGGTTCTCGTTCCCATCCGAGGTTCCTAGTCAATTGCGACTAGTGGTTCAAGGTAGGCCTGTCAATGGATCGGATTTTGGTCTGAATCCGATCCGAAATTTCGGATATGGATTTGTATAATGGTCCAATAACCCAAATCCAAATCCGAATCCGATAATTTATTTATTAACGGATCGGATATGGATTTAGCTATATCCGATCCGTTAAGGATCCGATCCGATCCGAAAATAGCATATTTCTTATTATACATATACATAATATACACAATTATATATGCATGTTGTCTTTTGATGAACCTCCCTTTCATATTCTAATTGTTTTTTATTCATATATTTATATTTCGGATCAGATATTTAATCAGATATGTTAAGGGGTAACGGATTCGGATATGGATTGACATACACTTGATCCATCGGATTATCAGATCAGATCGGTGATATAGGGTTTCGGATCGGATTCAGATTTATAATAGTGACGGAGAAAACCGTCACTGATCAGTGACGGATCAGTGACGGTGTATTCCGTCACTGATCAGTGACGGAATAAATCAATTAGTGACGGAAACAAACAATTACCAACGGAAACTCTGTCATTAAATATGGCGTCATTTCAAAGTGATTTTGCCGACGGACTTCCGTTAGTAATTTTAAAATTCCGTCCTAAAAATTCCGTCAATATTCCGTCACTAATTAATGACTCACGGATCTCCGTTAGTACTTTTCAAATTCCGTCAGTAATTGCTGACGGGAAAATTCCGTCAGTAATATTCCGTTAGTAAATGTCATGTTTCTAGTAGTGTATCCGATACATATCCGATCCATTGACAGGCCTAGTTCAAGGGAGACTCTTATCTATCCATTAATTTTATGTTATTATTTCGTTATTCCGTTGTCTAATTCCGCGTTCTTTGTTTGTCCTTGAGGTTCCAAGTTCTTCAATTCGGTCTTGGAAAGAATCCATATCCGTCAACGGGGTAGAGTTCACATCATGATTGGACTCTTAAGCCAGTTGGATGTGTTGAATGTGAACTGCAGACTTTGTTCAACCCTGCTTCACTTCACAAGAAAAGCGAGGGGAGATGTCTAAATCTTCACTGTCAATGAATAGGTTGGGCGCCGCTTCAAGGAATAGAAGTATCACATTAACATCAGCCACACTGGTCTGCAAATTCATTGAATTAACAAAAACATCTGAAGAACATGTTGGTAAAACAAAAAGCATGGGATTATGAAGCTATTTTGAAAGATAGAAAAGCTAGAGCTATCTAAAAATAAAAGAGTTTCATTTTCACTACAAAAAATTCATGTGCAGTTCACTCCTGCCCTATATAAGAACCGGAGTTCTCAGGGAAAACAGATTCTTTGCAAGTGCTTATCATGCGGTGAATACCTATTTCCCCTGAATAACAGCTGGAAGCATACTTCGACAGTTCGACTCGAACTCAATGATTGCAGATTTGACATGTCCACTTTTTGAAGGACATCGCTCAACTATCCTTTCCTGAAAGCCATGCTTCCCTGCCCATTTCATGTACATTTCAAAGAGTAGCTCTGCCCATACCTGGTTGGAGTTATTTACAATGATTTAAAGATGTACCTTTTTACAAAAATCTGCTTGCACAAGTGCTGAAGAACCCCTTTGTCTTTAGAAACATGACAACTCCAAATCCTTTTTCATCATGGATATCTAGAGAAGAGGTATCTGAACCATTTTAAGGCAGCCTGGCTTTCCCACTTGGAGTTAAGACCAGATTCCCAAAACCAATTATACAATCCACGCTAATCAAGGCCGACTATGATTGACAATCAAAACAGAGAACAGTTAGCTCGTGAATATATTGAATTTCATTCACTTTGGCAATACAGAATCAAAAGTTTCTTGTTCAGATTGTTTTTCAAACAGATGGTGTGTGTAGACTAAGTGATACTAGAGTAACTAAAATCTCACAAAAATAGCATTGATATGTTCAAACTTAATGGACAGTATTAGGTATAGTAACTAAAAACTAGTTAGTATATACAAAAATAAACCGACAATCAAACGTAGCGAGCTAATGTGGTGTGGAAATCCCAAGAGATAAGACACATAGCCGATTCATAGAAGTTCAACGGCAAAAAAGATATATGTATAGATATAATCTGGCATTGTTATCTCACTTCAATGCGTATGTAGTTTAGTAGTTATTTTTAGCATGTTCTAACCTATTCCTGCAACAGCATACCACTTAGTTACTTGCAGCGCAGTTCTGTTCACTGGTATGCCCTTGTAAATTCATTCAAAACCTACTCGAGCATTTGACACTTTATTTTCATCAGATATGATGAAATCTCATCTGTTGTTGCAGATTTTATGTGAAAGATGTCATGTACAAGGTGATCATGTCCAACCAAAACCAGTCCATATGGGTCGTGTTTCAAGTGGTCGACCTGATACTCCTGGATTATCTCCCAATTCTGCACCAGGTGAAATGCAGTAAATTTTGAAAGCACTTTCAGGTCAACCATCCAGTCAAGTTGCGAAACCATATATCTAACAGTGGTACCAACAATAATGCATTGATTATAGTATGGGCCAGAACCCACTGAATCTGAGCCAAGCATCGAATGTTACCAATGCAATAAGCCAGAAACTTTGATCTGGGGCAAGCTGCTCTTATGGCTACAAAACTTAGGATGGCACAGAGTAGAACAAAATGCTGTTCCTGTGCAACAAGTGGCATTGGTGGCATAACTGGAGCTACTAGACAGATGCACCCAGGCTCACGAACTGGTCTTTTTATGCTTGGCCCCTGTCTCAATCGAGCTAGCAATATCAACCCAATGTGCATTCGCCGCCTCAGCAGGTGGGTTCCAATCCAGCCTGCGGACTATGGGAATCACGCAGAAACTGAAAACTAGTCCCCAGCAATCGAGCCTGCGGACTCCAATAGAGTAGCTAGCTGTATTGGTGTTTTGTGAACAAAATTGATAAGCTTTTTCTAAAAAAATTATATAATTATACATTAGTTTTTTGATTTCCCAGATAGAATATTACATGCAAAAAAATTAAACTCCTGTTTAAAAGAAATCATCAATAGGTCAAATGTTATGTTTCAGAACCCACTGAATCTGAGCCAAGCATCGAATGTTAGCAATGCAATAAGCCAGAAAACTTCGATCTGGGGCAATTAACTCAGCCCGGGTGCATCTGTTTATTAGCTCCCCATGCCACTAGATTGCACCGGACCCAACATGTTTGTTCTACTCTGTGCCATCCTCGGCAATAGAGCTAGCAATACTAATCCATTGAAACAAACATCAATGGCACCAATGGGCTCTCCAAAATTGATGTTGATCAAGAACCTATACACAACATTGGCAGCAGAAACATCAACAAGAAACTATATCTCCATTATAGGCTATGGGAATCAAACAGAAACAGCCCAGCAAACGCCAGTGGACTCCAATGTGTCAGGGGCAATGCACCCTCCAATAGTCCGGCAAGCCCACAGTTGAGCTCGCAGACCATGGGTTCTGTTGGTAGCATATACTATCACCAATAACCCAAGGCGTGAATTAGAGTAGCTAGCTGTATTGATGTTTGTGATCAAAATTGTAAAATTGATAAGCTTTTTTTATATATTTTTAATATTATACATTAGTATTTTTGGTTTTGCCCAGGTATATAGATTATTACAAAAAATTAAACTCCTGTTTAAAAGAAATTATCAAATGTTCCATAACCAAAATAAAAGAAAGTATTACTGAATCTCAAATTAAACAACCGAACCATCACAGGCCACATCGCCTCTAACGCTGCTTGCTGCTGAACTATAGGGTGTCAATCTGTGACACCATGAAGCCTGGTGGAAAGCTTTCATATGGGTTCTCCACAATTCCGTAGTACCATGATAGACATAAACCACTCCTCAATCGTAAGAGATATCCATTCCTAAGTTGGGGTTCTCGATCGACATTGTTATATTCCAGACCTGATCAGCTGCCCCGTTTGATAGAAAAGGGACGGAAACTTAAACTTTGATGTTGAATATGGGGGGCTTGGTATCACAATTTTCTTGATCTTCTGATCGCTCCAAATCGTTGGAAACCATACAAAAATTAGAAGCCCAAATATCTCTCTTTTCTTGTTCTTGGTTCTTGGTTCTTGGTTCTTGGTTCTTGGGTGGATTTTAGTTTCAGGAAGAAAAGATTAATACTTTAGTGATTATTTACCGTTAAGTGGAAACAAATCAAAAAAGCGGGAAAATCAGAATCCAAATCCTAAGTTCATTAATTAATTACCATAATTAAAAGATTAATACGTTAGTGATTTTTACCGTTGAGTGGGAACGCGGCAAAATCAGAATCCAAATCCTAAGTTCATTAATTAGTTACCATAATTAAGGTTGTCCAAATCTTGGATTCCAAGTTACATTGTATAATTGTATATACTCCCCTCCTTCGCATTATCAGCTCAACAATTTTCTGTGTTCCCTATCCCACACTCCCACAGCTTTTCCTCTTTCCCCATTACGGCATTACCCACTTCTCTCTCTTCGATCATCTCTCTCACACACAAGCACTACAGAATGGCTGGCACTAAAATTACAGAGGTTTGGATGAAAAACTCGGAGAGAGAAATTTTCAATATATATGTTACTCTCAAGACATTTCCATATGTTGCCATGGATACAGAGTTTCCAGGATTTCTTGAAAACACCCCTCGACAAGCCTCCTTTGAGAAGAGATACGCCGATCTGAAAACCAACGTTGACAGTCTCGAACCCATTCAACTGGGTCTTGCGTTATTCGATGGGAGTGGCAAAATTGGTGGTGCGTGGCAAGTTAATTTTTGCAATTTTAATCCCAATACTGATTTGCAAGTTACTGCCTCAATCAAATTGTTAGAAAAAAATGGGATTGATTTGGGCAAGAACATGAGAGATGGGGTTGACTCGTATACATTTCTGGAGAGATTCATGGAAGTTGTTAATAATCATGGGGCTGTGAGATTCATTACATTTCATGGTCTTTATGATATGGGTTATTTCCTCAAGCTTGCAACAAGGTCACCTCTGCCTAGTTCTGCTGCTGGGTTTCAAATGAAACTCGGTGATGTTTTCGGGGGTCGGATATACGACATCAAGTTTATGGCACGATTCTTCTCCGGGATGTTGGGTGGTGAATTAGGGCTGGGCCGGCTTGCTAAGATTTTAGAGGTGGAGAGAATTGGGGAGTGTCACCAGGCTGGATCAGACAGTTTGTTAACTGCTTGTGTCTTTATCAAGATGAAGCAAACTTATAAGTTTGATGAAAGATTCTATGAAGGGCTAATGTACGGGATGAACGGAAAAATCCAGAGGAGGAGATCGCCACCTGCCCTTGTTCTGCTACCAAGACGACAACTTTATCATCACCCGCCGGTGGTTCAGTGCCAATTCAATCCTCATTACCCTCGCGTTCAAATGCCACGACATTCAATGGTTTATGTTGCTCCACAGTTCTATGTCCGCTTATAGTTAATTCGACGAGGACGACAGGGTAGATATATACATAAATGATGTTCATAGTTCAAATGTTTTGTATATGTTAGAGTACTGTTTGTTAGGTTTTGTTAGATGATGATGTCTCAATATTTTTTTTGTTGCAAATTAGTTATAATATGCTTGTGTTTGTTCTTGTTTTTTTTGTCTTTTCAAGTTGATAATCTAAGTTTGTTGTTTTGTTGTCAAAGTTGTTTGATCGAAACGGGTAACTCGTTTCAACCTAAAAATATTAACGGTATTGTAATCAATTTTTAGCCAATATTATTCCGCTATTTGGACCATTTCCTCCAGCGGAACAATTTTTCATGCAACACCAGCGAGCACGCCCTGCAAAACTCGCATATCTTCCAAAATTTTATAACTTCTTCATTTCACAACTTGCGTCTTGTCCCTTTTCAAACCTTAACATCACTGCCTTCCGTGATGCTTCTCCAAGTATATTAGGATTGCACTTATGACTCACTCCACCTGCTCACCATAACCATTACGAAATTTGCTGCAAAGAACTCGTACCCAAAGCCTTTCCTTACCTGCAACAAGATTCCACACCAGCTTGGCTAACAAAGACCGTTTAACTTTAACATCTTCTATTCTTCTCAGGCCCAAACCTTCATTCTCCTTATCCCTACACCAATACATCCCAAGCCAAGAGGTGGGTTTCCTTCTCCTTGGTACTTCCCCAAAGAAATTGCTTATTGCATTTATGGATCGGCTCAGATAGATTGAGGGACTTTTGTGGTTTGCATCATATAACACACTTGACTGCTCTCACAGGTCTAGATGGCACAAAGGCTTCAAACTAGCTAGACAGTTCTGGATCTTTTCGAATAATGCTTAATAGATGTCCTTCGTGATTTTCCAAGAAGAAGTGGTACTCCCAGATACTTCCCCAAATTGGTCATAAGGGGTATTTCACATCCTGCACTGAGACCCTTATCAACCACTTCTAGAATATTTCGAGACACAAACATATTTGATTTATCCAGACTTACCTTCTCCCAGACATCATGCAAAATTGTATCAGAATTTATCAACAACGATTAGCAATCAAAGCTAGAAAATCAAAGCAACAAAGTTCATTCACAATATGGACATCTTCACAGCAAGTATCTTAAGGATAGTTATAGCATTTTTCATTGAAGACAAATAATTATTCACCCAGATCAATAAATATTTAACTAATGCATGATCAGATAATACAAGTCAAGAGTCAAATAAACTAATTTAGCCAGGAAGAGACAAAGTTGTGAATTACTCGGTACCAACTCCAGAATACTGTGAACCAGAAGATTACATTGGTTCCGACATCTTGGGATATCGATCAGAAGAGTGAGAGGTGAAAACCTCAGGGACACTATGCTTCAGTTGTAAAAAGCCACTGAAAGGAAACAAGCTTCTGTATCGCAAATGGATGAGCCTATCAGCAACCAAGATAATGGAAGATTATTTTTAGCCATTAAGTTTAACAATCAGTTACTTTTTTTTTATAAGTGTTTAACAATCAGTTGCTTACAAATTTAAGAATACAGATACCAATGTCAATCACCAAAAGTGTCATGAGCAAATTTTTGAAATACAACCTATGGAGGAGAAAACCACCCTGAACTTTCTAATATTAGTGCCAAAGCTAGTTGCCAGATAGTTCTCCAACACCAAAGTGCATACTGCCATTTATGTAGCATCATCAATTAAATATGATTGGAAAAAGACCATCAATGTAAATTACTTGTTGAAGTCCTGGATGTAATGTAATTTTCCACCTAGAACTTGTAGAGAACTTATATTTTGTATGTGGAACAACATCTAATTTATCGTGTTGAAGAGAAGCATAAAATCAAAAGCACAGAGTTTGTCAAGCGTCTGTACATTTAGCACTGTCTCCACACTACCTTGAAATACCATAATACTATGCAAAACCTGATTCTTTACATGCATGAGGTTTCTATATATGTTTTTGACATCAACATATATAAGAAATGATGGGTTTGGCAAGTTATGTGCTAACAACTACTACCTCCGTCAAGAAAAAGGTTACACTGCTAGTATTGGGAGATATGAGTTCACAAAGAAGATATGGTACCAGTATAATCTGAAAGTGCAAAAGTAGCACACATGGAACTTTGAAGTTCTAATACATAGAAATTATGTGTATCTACCAGTATATAAGCAATGATAGGTCTGAATGAAACACTTTGAGGGGAAGTTTTGCTGTAATTGAAGTGAGATTTATGTTATTAATAAAGTGACACTTTACGAGTTCATGAAGTATTCGCTGTATTTCTGGCTCTTGCTCAGTTTTTCTACTTATTTTGCTGTTTTACTGCTCCTGCTTTCCTTCAAGAAAATGTATGTTTCATTCCTTCACCTTCTTCTTCTGGTTTTGTATATTTCAAGTTCACATGGATCACAACCCCAGCCTATGGGTACAACCTTGTTACTCGTCACTCGTGACAACAAAATTATGTTTCTTCACCAGAAGTATTCATGGCAAGTGCACACAAGAACCTACTAAGGGAGAAAGAACAGGTAAAATGTACATTGAGATAGATGACTAGGGAATTTGGATAGTTAATAATCAACCTTAAAGATTTGACATGATGAAAACTTACAGAAATGTCATTTCGGGTACGTCTTCTTGTCTGCTCGAGTTTCCTCAATAAAGGTTAAATTCAAGCCAGGAAGCCACACCTCTGCCTCAACTTTGTCCTTGCAGTTCTATGTTGGAGCAACTGAAGAGATTAATGCAATGAACCAAATATTTTTAAAAATTCTCATGTTACTTGAGCGGGCCAATGGCGAAAATGAAAAGATAGATACTTTCTCTGACCAGATCAAGCAATCTTTCACCATTATTGAATTTAAGTTCAATGACAAGTACACCTTCCCTGGGCAGTGCACCAATATCCTTTAGGGCCTTTACAAGCAACCTGTAGGTACATAATTGACAAGTGAATCTTCAGTTCACTTCATCTTGCCTTATTTTGAACAAAAGTATGTGTGACATATATAGTATTATAGTATAAATAAACTGCAACAGAAAATATGTCAAGATATTAAGTAAGTATTATTCACAGAACGGAAGTTGCTCGTTCTAGGGTGAGGACATCATAGACAAGGCAATTTATCACTTACATAAGTGCCTTTGTAAGTTACGATTGTATACTTTGAACTGCTCATAATGATGTCAGAAACGAAATTCCAAAAAATTCATCCACTGTTGAAACAACGATATGTTAATGGGTAAAATTTCTAGAATCTATTTCTTGGATCAAGATCGAAATATTGACATTTGGAACTAGAACAAATAAAAATTCTGGAAATAAGCATACAACAAATAAGAACAGCCGAAGAACAAATTAACTAGCAAAAATAAAGTTGGGCTGGGAACAAGAAGTTCACTGCAACTTCTTTGCCATATTTTTAGGTTCAGTAGCAATTACGATTACAGAATATGATGGAAGAACTCTGGTTGCAAATCCATATTGCACACTGCTTTTTATTCATATTTTAGTTTTGAATCGGAATGGATCAATGCCCTTTATTACCACAAGGTCCACAAGGTCCAAAAGGTAAATCATTTCTATCTCTCTAATTGCGTGCACACACACACACAAGCACTGACAACTTCATCTGCATATATCTTAGCGTACCAATATAATATCTTTGTTCTCGGCAAAGCCTAGAAGTCCACCTTCATAACATTCCAAAGTTAACTTGTCAAATGCCATGCATGAAAGATCACAAATATAAGGAGAAATCATTAAGAACTGATACGGTTAAGTCTCCGATTATTAAGGAGAGCAACAAGATTCCAAACTGCTCTTAATTCGTCGACGATTTCTTTCGTCTTAACTCTAGCAACACCCCGCCCCTCTCCTCTTCCCTCCAACTTGTTCAAACCTTTATAGGTAATAACTAGCAAGATAAACCGGAAATCAAGAACAAAACTCAGTAGGCTATTTGAAACAACAAACAACAGTAAGTTAAAAGTATGTTACTCTGATGGAGGCCACACAGGCAAATAATCGATCAGTTGGTCTGCTTTAAGAATAGTAAGATTATGAATTGAATTGTTATTGAGACATATTTGAGAGAGAGTATTTAAAGGTTACAGAGGGAGAGATGTAATAGAAAAAGGAAACATAATATAATCCTTTTAGAGAAAGAATGACTAACATAATTAACTGTTGATATTCTTTCATCTCTTAGCCTCCTAGTTTGACATTAGTGTTGGTAGGTCCCTTGAGTTTGCTAGATGGAGATGCAGGAGAAGCAGCTTCATAGTTGATGACATATATAATGCTGAATCTTATCATCCCCCTCAAGGGAATGGTGGAAAAGAGATTCACAACCCTTAACTTGGATAGTAAGTGACATAATTAAGCAGAGGAGAGGGCTTTAGTAAAGAGATCAACAGGCTGTTTAGAAGAAGGAATGAAGGGGGTAGATATGAGACCTTGAACTAGCATTTCTCTGACCACATGACAGTCAATATCAATGTGCTTAGTTTTTTCATGGAAGATTGGATTGGCAGCTATGTGTTGAGCTGATTTGTTGTCACAGTATAGAGGTAAAGGAAGGGGAATTGAAATGTGAAAGTCATGTAGAGAGACATGAGCCATTTGAGGTCACAGCATGTGTTTGCCATACTCCTATATTCAACCTCTGTAGAAAATCTGCTCAGTGGTTGAGTTATTTCCATCTTCCTTCAAGGAAGGATGTGGTAGTTTTAGTAGTGCAAAATGGAGAATAAATTTAATGACATGTCTGTGAATAAACATTTACTCCTTTCATCTTATAAAATGTGTAGTAGTTTAAATTTCAGTATGTCTTCGATAAGATTTCCATTAATAAATTTAAGTCATTCGTAAAACCATGATGAGTTGGAATCATTGGCCTTGATGAATGCTCGAGTCTCTCTTCACGAGCCAAGAATGGAGGTGTTGTACAACTTATCGTGCTTAGAAGTTTCATTCCTTACATATGTTTAGAGATGGTCATGGGTTGTGTTTGGGACGGGTTCGACATTTCACAAACCCACCCCTATTCTAAACTCCCACTTCTCTATTCCGTCGACTCACTATGTTCCGTCCCGTGAAACCATGAACCAAGTGGAGAAAAACATATAACATAGTTCAATAAAAAATGACTAATTAGTAACCCCAAAAGGAATAGGAATATCAAAGAGAACCGGACGATGTTGAGGCGCTAACCAAACCCGTCCTACTAGAGACGGGTCATCGCAGTTTTGAGATGAGATCTTCGTCATCTTTATAAATGTTAAATGAACTTTCCCCTCCTTAAAAGTTTACTTTGTGAATGAAGTGGTGAGGAAAGAAAATCGTGTTGCTCTATTGAAGGTAATTTGGAGGAATTTTGGAAATTTTATTATTAATTTTTTCCTAATTGGGAGTTATTAATAAAATAAAAAAGAAACAAGAAGACCTATCTTCGTCCAATATTTTCCTAAAACAAGCCAAAAGCTTGAAAGAGAAATTTGCATAAAAGGGTACAAAAGATACTACAAGAAGTCAATGTAACAAAACGATAACGATACCCTCTCCACGCTTTCTAGATGCCAGTCACCATTGTTGGTGATTCAAAATGGGAGAGGCTATTTCCACTACGGTTTTTGCTTATCAACTACATCATAAATAATAATATTAAATTAACTCTTTTTTGGACGAAATTACCCTAAGATTGCCTACCAATTATAATAACATAATAAATTGTCCAAATTATCCTTCAAGTTTATTTTTTATTTTTATGAACGCTTATCCACTACATCATTAAAAATAATTTTTGATTAACTCTTTGTTCTAACAAAATTGCCCTAAAATTACATACCAGTTATAATAGCAAAAGAGATTGCCAAAATTATCTTTCAAGCTTGCTTTTTTATTTTTTATTAGCGTAAAATACGGCTATGGTTGGTGCAATTTTTTATTAGTTTTTGTTTTACTAAGTATAACGGATTTAACAAATGAAAATAAACAATTAAGCTAATCACTTTCACATATCTAAAAATAAAAAAAATTATTTAAAAATATACGAGCGCAAACCTGACTAAAATCGTAAAAACAAAACAAATAATTGAAAAAAAAAAGTTTCAAATTAAAAAACAGAAAAAGATGTAGAAAAAGAAAAACAATCCTAACCAACGAGACTACATAAACATCCCAATAAGCCATGGTTATGCAACTCATCTATTAAAGCAATGCATATTATTAAAACCTCAAAATACGGTGAACCGATAGAAACAAAGTACTACAAGTTACACATATCTCGTTGTGAAAAATATTACCTCGATCAACTTTTACGTTATTATTTTCCTTCAAACGTAAGGAAATATAGCCAATGATGGCATTTCATCAGTAACAATAAAAGCTGGAAATAATCTTCTAACATGTCCTGATTTTAACATCATAAAAACTTAAAAGAACAAGGTCAAATTGAAAGAAAAAAATTTGTAATAGGAATGGTCTTGCAACATAGCGAATCCCAATGCCAAATGCAACCAGAAGCTCTCACATATTATAATTAATCATCTCTAGCTATCAACAAAAAATGAACACAAAAACTAATTAATAACAACCTAAAAATATAAATTCTGATAAAAGAAAAGAACAAAAAGAAGTTGGCATGTAATTTTATTTACTTGTATGGTACATACAACGATGGTTCGTACGAAAATATTATTTTAAATGACAATAAATAATGTCAAACTTATGAAAAATGTATTATATGCATCATTCTTGATTTACCTTGTCATAACAATGATAGGGGCGGAAAAGACGACAATTGTTTTTTTTTAACTAATTAAATAAAGAAAACTTACTAAATTTGCTACGTAGTAAGTTGATGATTGAGTCATCGAATGATTGCGTCAATAATTTCTCACGAATTGTGGGAATTGATGTAGATGGTAATTTGTCGAAGGAGATGATGGAATGAGATAGTAGAATATTAGATCATAATATGTTTTAGGGTTAGCATTAATTTGTTCACATGCTTGTAATTAGATTTTTATTGTATTTAATTATCATTGATAATTGACGCCAACTAAAGGGTAATTTTGGAATAGTAAAGTGTGTCAGAGGCTCCTTAAAATGTCAAAGGATAAATTTGTCTATTTACACTAAATGTAGTGATTAAGCAGAAATCGTAGTGAAAATAGTTTTTCCCTTCAAAATTTGTATATGTAACTAAATTAAATGTTCCAATGCGATTGGTTGGCTTATCATTTCTTTTATTTACAAAATGGTGAATTTTGGAAATTTAAGTACATATTGAATTACAGAAGGTCCCCTAAGGGGGTGGCCCAGTGGTAGACATGGGGCTTCACAAAGTGTGAAGTCTCAGGTTCGATCCCTTCCATGCCCCCCTTAGGACAAAAAAAAAATTACAGAAGGTATTGACTGGTTTCTAATTATTCCCTTTTCGAAAATATTTACAATATCTAAAATAATACCATTTATTTAGAAATGTTTAATTTAAGCTTAATTAGGAAAAAAATCCAAATTGATTGGCTACTCAATTCATTTCTTTAATTAGACAATTTATTTATTTTTCACACAAACCTTTTTGTCGGTCAAAGCTACTCATGTACCATATCTAATCTAACTACTTATAAAATTGTATGTTGTCTCTTACAACTTAATGTATGGACAAATGTACCATTTAATTTAATAAATCACTCACCATTAATTAAGGTTAAAAGAGTAAATTTGTTATAGACTAATTAATTCAATGAATAATTAAATAATAGTTTGATCCCTTAACTTGTACCTATTTTAAAGTTAGGTCCTACATTATTTAATTCAATTCATTTCGTCTTGTATTTTTAGTTTTTTTTTTCAATTTCCCCCACCTACCAGGACCTTTACAAATGTCGCTCAATATTTACTGAAATGACAAAAATACCCTTACTCCTTTGAGACACTAAAACCTTATTCGAAACTAAAAAAATAATATGGTTTTACTTTCTTAAATACGTTCGGGAAAGACATTATAAGATTTATATGAAAAATTATATCTATAGTAATAGAATTGTCGGTTAGTATCGAGATATTAAGCAAATTTGTAGCATGCTTAGTTATTACCCATGAATAAAATAAGATAAATAAGTTAACAAAATGTGTCATAATGTCAAGAAGATGAAAAAATGAAGTATCATTTGATGAATTTGTGCCTTTTGTTAAGGACAATACACATAAATTTATCATGCCAAACAATAATGATTAGAAAAAAGTGTCATAAATATTATAAATCACTTGCCATGAATTAAAGCCAAAAATGTAAATTTGTCATAAGAAAATTAATTTCGTGAATAATTAAATATTAAATTGAAATGTCGCCCAATATTTTCTGAAAGACAAAAATACCCTTACTCGGTTGAGAAACTAAAACTTTATTCGTAACTAAAAAAATAATATGGTTTTATTTTCTTAAATATGTTTGGGAAAGACATTATAAGATTTATATGAAAAATTGTATCAATAGTAATACAATTTAATTTAATCTAATCTAATATAATCTAATTTAATTTAATTAATTTAATTTAATTTAATTTAACTACTTATAAAAGTGTAGGTTGTCTCTTACAACTTAATGTATGGGCAAACCTACTCTTTAACTTAATAAATCACTCACCATTAATTAAGGCAAAAAGAGTAAATTTGTCCTAAACTAATTAATTCAATGAATAATTAAATAATAGTTTGATCCCTTAACTTCCACCTATATTAAAGTTAGGTCCTACATTATTTAATTCAATTCATTTCGTCTTATATTTTGATTTTCTTATCAATTTCCCCAACCTCACAGGAGCGTTACAAATGTCGCCCAATATTTTCTGAAATGACAAAAATACTCTTACTCGCTTGAGACACTATAACTTTATTGGAAACTAAAAAAATAATATGGTTTTACTTTCTTAAATATGTTCGGGAAAGACATATAAGATTTATATGAAAAATTATATCTATAGTAATAAAATTGTTGGTTAGTATCGAGATATTAAGCAAATTTATAGCATGTTTAGTTATTACCCATGAATAAAATAAGAGAAATAAGTTAAGAAAATGTGTCATAATGTCAAGAAGATGAAAAAAATGAAGAATCATTTGATGAATTTGTGCCTTTTGTTAAGGACAATACACATAAATTTATTATGCCAAACAATAATGATTAGAAAAAAATTGCCATAAATATTATAAATCACTTGCCATGAATTAAGGCCAAAAGAGTAAATTTGTCATAAGCAAATTAATTTCATGAATAATTAAATAATAAATTGATCCCTTGACTTGTACATATTTTAAAGATAGATCATCCTATGCTTTTTTTAATTCTATTCATTTCGTCTTATATTTTGATTTTCTTATCGGTTTTGCCCTCTTACCATTATCGTTACAAATGTCACCCAATATTTTCTAAGATGACAAAAACACCCGTACTCAGTCGAGTTAGTAAAACATTGTGAGATTTCCAAATTATTATATTTTCAAATATCCACATGGGTTTTGGTTCAATTTGAATATTTGAAAATTCAAAAATATAAAAAATTGAATTTGAGTTTGTAAAAAGTGAAATTCAAAGTTGTGTGATGATGTGTCTATAAATGATGAGTTTTTCAAATTAGTTATTTTGAAGGAAGGAGTAAAGAATTAAAGAGGAATCAAATCAAATAAAAATTAACTTTGGGGAAAATGTTACTTTTGCCATCGTACTTTGATTAATTGTTACATTTTGCCACTATACTATGTTTCGAGCGAAATTTTCATTATACTTTTAAAGATATATACAATTTCGTTACTATCCCTAACTGTCATCCAATTTTAATGGTGACTTAACGGAAGCTAAAGATATTTTATTTTTTCGTTTTAGCAAAGCAAGGTGAACTCGTTTTTTTCGTTGTGGTGACGGTGGCGGCGATTGCGAGGATGGTGATGGTGGGGTTAGGAGTGGTGTTTGGGGGTGATTGTAAGCATAACAATGGTGGTTTCGGTGAAATATGACATTGTTAGATTTCCAAATCATCAAATTTTCAAATCTTCATATCGGTTTGAGTTTCAATCTTCAAATTTGAAAATTCAAAAAAATTAATTTGGATTTGTAAATAGTGAAATTTAAGGTTGTAGTGGTGGTAGGTCTATAAATGATGAGTTTTGCATATAGGTTAATTTGAACGAAGGAGTAAAGAATTAGACAAAAAAAATCAAATATATATTTTTGAGTTAATGGTGTTATTTGAGATGATAATGGTGGTGAGTCTATGAATGATGAGATTGATGGAATAAAACCATTGATAACAAAATAAATTAAATTAATTTTAAATTTCATTTTGGAGAGTAATGTAATTTTTAATTTAAATATTAGAAAAATTATAATAGCAACGTTGCTAGCCTTACAACTAATTTTATAAATTTCCTTACAACTAAGCCTTAAAAAAAATGTCTTTGTTCAAAACAACTTTGCAGTTATTCAAAACTTAGTTGTTAGGAAAGTAATATAATTAGTTGCAAGGACAACATTTTCCTTATAATTATGGCAAATTACAATTCCCCTCAAAAGTATCCACCAAATCACATTGTGCACCCCAGCCCTAAGGTTTGTCCATTAATAGTATCTGACGTTATTTTTTAAATCCTATTTTTCACCCTAACCACAACCATTAAAAAAGTCACGCTAATTTGACATTTCCTTATGGATGTTAACTCGAGGGAAATATTAGGAATTTTGTGTAAACTTTGGGGGTGCTAAATGTATTTTAGCCTAATAAAAATTAATAAATAAAATATAATTTTCTAAAAATATTATATAAATGTGTGTGTAAAGTTAAAATGTTAAAAAAAATGGAGTGGAGATCCACCATTCCTTTTTTTCTTGCTAAAAGAAAATGTAGAGAAAAGACCCACCATGTTTTTCGATCTTCAGTCGTCCCCAAACCAAAAATTATCCCAAAACCCGATCTGGGTTTTGTCCACTCTCTTAAATTTCTCTCTCTTAAACCAAAAGATAGATACACATTGATTTCTTGTATGAAATTGGATCCACTCACCTTCTTTGAAACCACCACTGAAATCAGTTAATTTCTCATCCCCCATTTCATCCTCTTACATGACTTAACTTAACTCAACTTTTTCTCTCATAATTCTTTAAATAACTCAACCCGACCACCATGACAACTGCTACGAGGTCGAAATCATCTAGAACCATAGCTTATACAGCATCCTCTCAATTTCGATACTATGTTTTAAGCCATATGCAAGCCGGTCGTATGTCCAATTTTCTCCAGCAAAATTGAAGAGTATTTCAATAAAACCCTTTACTATTTCTCTTAATTCATGTCTGACTCTCTTTCAAATGAATTCGACGATATGTGTAATTGGTTTTCTATTAATACCATGTTTTTATAAGGGTTTTTAGTAAGTATACTATATAGCCTCTGATTGCTACTTCAGGCGCGACTTTTGCAGGGGACAGAATGAGGGAGATCGAAGATAGAATTTGGCTAAAATCATAAGAGGTAGGCGTCAGAGTTGTGATAGGAGTGACTGGAGTGGGAAGGGTTTAGGCTAGAGATGGCGGTTTCTATATATGGTGGGGCTAGAGACGACGGCTATTACGATGGAGCCGAAGATGAGATTGCACCAGGAGATGAGAGGATGAGAGGATGTGAGATTAGAGTTTTTCCTTTTAATACATTTACTCTTTAGCCAGATAAGGGAAATGTCATTTTTTTTCCCCGCACGTGGAAGACCACGTGCTATTTAAAGTGATTTTTCTAACGTTCGTCAAAGGGTAGGGTGGAAAATGGAAAACAATATAGCATCACATACCATTATGGGACAAACCTTAGGTTAGAGTGTACTATGCGATTTGGTGGATGCTTTGCAGGGGGAATTGTAAATTGGCCATATAATTATTTTTGGATTATTGAAACAATTATTTATTATTTTTATTTAAAAACATATTTTAAATACTAAATGGGTAACTAAATAATGAAGTTATAATCAAATCCCATTTTGAACCCCAAGAAAAATGATTAAAATAATCTTCATGTGACATGCACATACCATTTTCTGTTACTATTTTCAGCACCCACAGACGGAAGGGGGCAAAGTGGGACAAATAGAACAATAAGGTATGGAAGTGAGACACTTCGTAGGTTGTGGTGCAATGTGCGATTTATTGTGTAATTTTGAGAGTTAATCATATTTTGGCCCAATCGAAAGTAGTTCAAAAACAATATCAACGGTGCTTAGATGAGAATTTATTAGAGTTTAAGCTAGGGACGATAAAGAAGGATTGAACCATGGCGTGCCTCATCTTTGTCGTATACATTTGTGATTCGTTCAAATATGAGTTTTGAAATTCGTGGTGTATGTTTGTGTATTATGTTGTACGAGAAAAAGGGAGAGGCAATGTCGACAACTTTAATTTTTGTGGGTTCTTATTCGTATGCCTTGGCCTTATGATCTGATCTTCGGTTCGCTATATCTCTCTAATATCGATATGATTCCGCTCTATTTTTATCTATTTTCAATAGAAAATTTTGAATAAAAGATTCATACTCTCTTGAGTTTTATCTCAATTAAAATTTACATAAGAGGTCATTGATGGAGAAGAAGTAGAAAGAGTTGTTGGAGAAGAAGAAAAATAAGTTTCTCTTTGGGTAATATAAAAGCAGAGAAAGTGTTATCAGAAAATGACCAAAATGTCCTATACGTGAAATCTCATGTGCACCTTAATGTCAAATTGGTAAGCCTTTGGAAAGTATGGGGAAGTAGGAGGAAATACAAGGCACACTCAACACTCAACACTCACCACTCTAGGAGTCCACCAAAGAGTTTAGAGTAAGATATAAGAAGAAACAGATCTTTTTAACAAGCTCAAAAGCTCACAAAATATCTATTCATAATTTGTGTTTTGTTCATTACAAAATAACCCTTTTATAGGTAAACTTGGAACAACCCTCCAAGATAAGTCAATGAACAAAATACTAAGGGTGAGGCTGCTTATTTTCCTAAGTGTCCAAAATGAAAGAATCACGCAATACCAAAAGTTGGAAGGACTCTTCAAATTTCTGCAGCAGAGTATTATTCCCTAAACATACAGCAACAATCTGCAACTTTATGAAGGAACCAACAAATCACTTTTAACAAAATCATTAACACCACGTGCAACGCCACGTGAACCCTAGTATCAATAAAAGTCTTGATTCAAAATGTGTTCATGATGATTTGGGGATTCATATATAGAATAGAGTTGAAATCTATTTAAACTTATTTATTTCTAGAACAAATGTCAAGCGGTATATTTCACATAAATTTCTTCCTTTATAAATTTGAAATCATGGAAAAGAACCCCGTTGATCTGAGCCATCAAATATGCACTTGAATATTTTTTGATGTGGCTTAATTAGAGCCGTAAACACCACTAATTCTAGAGGGTTCCATTTCCCATCTAAAACCATATAAATACACACCTTAATCTAAACGTAGTTCATCACCCTTTGTCAGAAAATAAAAGTTCCTGCAGGCTGCGCAGCCAACAGCCTTAAAACCTTGGCATCACATAGTTAGTGATTTTCTTCGACTAGAATGTCAAGCCGCCGCTCAGTTGATGAAGCCCCCTATTTGTAAGTAGTTTTTCTTTGTCAGACTTCTCCTTTTTTATGTTGTTTGTGAAACCATAGATCCAATCGGGAAACTAATCACTAGTCATGACCAATGCCATAAATCTTGTTCGGTTCAGAAGAATTTTTTACCTTTCTGATTCCGATCATCTTTTTTCATGTCAAGTTTTGGTATCCATTTTGTCAAAAAATTAAGCTTATTTCTGGTAGGTCGTGAACAGAAAAAGGGTTTTTTTTTTTTTTAAAAAAAAAAATAGGCTGATATAAGGCTTCTAGAAAAGTGGAAGTTCTCTGTTCATTTTCTCTTATTCATTTTGTGTATTTTTTGGTGTGAATAAGATAATGGTGCTAGCGATTGGTTTAATTTGTATGGCATTTCTATTGGTTTAATTTGTATGGCATTTCTTTTTAATATATAGTATGTTGGTGGTATGGGAACGTTGGAAAGTGTTGAAGTTCACATTAGAAGGAAGATCGTTATTCATGGCATTTCGAGAGGTAATTAGCATCACTGTACACTACTTTTTTGTTTTTGATTATAATTTGCAAGTCATATTTCTCATTTTGGTTGAAACTAGTAATCTGAAGTGGCTCTTCCAATATAATTGAGTATAGTATGGTTGTGGTTTATAATCTCATTGAAATCCCTCTATCCAATTTATATCTGATTTTAGTTAAATATAACCTCACTTGAATAAAATACAATCATATACCTGATTGTGTTGGCTAACCAATAGTATTTGATTTAGCTAGAAATAATCTGTTTACTGATTTCATGTTCCTAAAAGTTGTTTTCTAGATCAAGTGAATCATTTGAGGATCAGACATAATCTGTTTACTCTATTTTCGAATTCCATGCAGATGTACAAAGCCTTAGAGCAAGATGGACATGGATAATTTTTTCTACCTCTTGGCTTGCGCTAGGCCCGTATGGTAAGATTGAAATAGCTCTTTGCTTGATTTGCATTGATGCACTTTGTTTTGCACTGCACATGCATCTTCAATGTTTACCACTCTCCTCCTTATCACTACTTTGTCCTTTATTTTTGATCCTTTCAGGCTTTTACCTTTGGATAAACTTAGCACAGCAAGAGCTACGTCTATCAAAGGAGAAGATTAGTCTCTCTACCAAAGATATATGGATCTAATCACGATCTTATAATAAGAACAAGAGATCTTTCTCGATCAATCCCCCAGAGCATCAATAGGTCCCCAGACAGTTCTCAGTTATTTTGGATGATTGGGAAATATAAACAAGAACGCGAACAAATAACACTAACCATCAAGACAAGGTACTTGCATTTACGAGCTACTTTTAGCATGTTTATTTATATGCTTTCTCATTCTAAAACGAATAGCCACATTTGGCAAGTCAAATTATTTATGGCTGTAGCATTATATGTTTGTACCTTCCCTAAATCACACTATAAATATTTATTTTTAAGAGTTGAGAATACTTTTTTGGATCATGAATAACTGAGGCATGACTATAAAATTTCAAACCAAGTGGCACTTACAAAAAGGAATTGGATCTGTTATTCCAATCCAATTTAGTATGATTGCGTGTATGTTAAGTAGGGATTATTTGAAAACTTGGTTAGATTACCTTTGAGCATCTAATAAATCTTGCTTTAATTTTTTTTTCTTTAATAGGTATACTTGATTGAAGCAGCCATACCAATTGTAACTCAGATCACCGACCAAATAAGTTTAGGAGTTTCCTTTATCTACCACAAGTACGATTGTAAGTATGCACTACATCAAGCCTTTTCTTTTTCATGACTTGTGCATCAAACTAGGTACCCAACATGCTACTCTTGAATGATGTGAAAAAACAAGTTTTTTTGAACTGGTTTGTCCAAGAAAAAATATGTACAAAATGTTAGCTAGTCATCTATAATCAAGAATGATGTATTATTTTTTATGGGTTTTGCTTGTTTTTCTACAGAAAATATTTGCAGCCACATCGATAGTCTATTTGGCCCCTATCCTCCGACGACAAGGATCAGACTTCCAGCGCCAATAAACAAGCACAATTGAAAACACATTCAGAACGTGTTTTCTAAAAATTTGAGTGAAAGGAACCTTCCATGTTATCTAACAATGGATTGGTTGGTTGTTGAAGTGGACGAAAATAAATTCAAATAATTGTTGGGAAGTAGGGAAGAAAAAGCTAAAGAATAGAATGCTTGACTCTGTACTTGTATTGACGAGTTAGTATAAGCACATTTATTTACATATTTGTTATGTCTTCAGTTTTATAAGTCAAACAATTTATGAGACAATGTATAAGAATTTAGACAATGTACATACTTTCATTACTTTTTTATGATATTTTTTTTCTAATTTTGTACATTTATTTACTTTTTTAATTAATATACATGAACACTTTCATATAGTTGATCCATCATAGTTTTATTGTCACAAAAAGTCAAAGAAAAAAATTCAATATCTAGTTAAGGTGTTTGTATTATAAATAAAAATCGTCACCTTTGGTATTAGAAGTGTTATATTTTATTAGCATTAAGCGTATTATTTTTTAGTATTAAAAGTGTCATTTAGGCGCTAAAAGTGTTACTTCATATTTTAATAAAATTATTACTTTTTTCACTTAAAAGCGTCATTTTTCTCTTAAATATGTCACTTTTGAACACGATTAACATTTTACATTAAAAATGAGGTTAATTAAAGTTTTAAATTGATTTAGGACTAAAATATAAAGTCAAGACAAAAGGTACTTTGGCAACAAAGTTAGCAGCTGTGCACAATTTGGAAGATTGATGAGCTCCCGAGCAATTAAAGAAAATATTCATTAATGTGTTGTCACTTGCGTCTAGATCCGCACCTTTCTGAATGAGTCCGTGGTCGAGTCATTTCCTTTGGCTCGAATCTTACCTATTCAGTCAATTTCTCTCTTATTTTTACCTTTTTCTTTGATTCTTGGATAGGTAACCCACGGTCTTCTTTTATGGGTTACTCATTTCAACAAAAAAAAATAATCAATTTTGGGGCTCTGTTTTATAGAGTTAAGATTCGTACAACAGTTTTACGCAAGGTTTTGCCATTCTTCTAACCTTGAGGTTTGGAAAATGGAAATCGTTGGCAAATGTGTGTGAGATCTCCTCTATTAGGGTGCCTCATGGACAAGGAGTGAGGCAAAGGAATGTTCTTCCCTTTGACGAAGATGGGCCGACCCAAAACATTGGGTTGTGTATTGATTATTAACTATAAAAGATTGTGAGTTCTATTATAATTCTAACAAATACTTTGCTTCCGCCGTTCCGTGCAAAGAGTCCACTATATTTTTTGAAATATTTCACTTGAAAAATCCACTTTCAAAAAAATTATGTTTACCATCTTCATAACATTTCAACTTAACTTTCCACATTTAATATTAACATATTGATTATGCTTTAACATTTTTGTAATTATGACTAACTTTAATCTTAATAATTAGATTTTTTAAACATAGATTATTTGGACGAAACAAAGAGAGTAAATGTTAAGGAAACATTTTTTTTATATAAATAAAATGTAAATTAAGGTAACATTTTTAATTACATTTTTCTTTAGTTTTGGCATATGCCACGTCGTTTGTCACATGCCACATCGTTTGTCACATCACATTTTCGGAAGAATATGATGAAGTAGAAGGATGTACCTCTTCACCTAATGTCTTACCATTGCGAGGAAGCATCGTGACAACCTTAACTTACTCGTTTTGGCTAGGGCGCATTGGTGCCTTGTGGAGACCTTGCCTGAGCTCGTGTGGATATCTTGGGCCAAGCCAATTGCCCCATTTGTGTATTCAGTCTATTTATGGAGGCTTCGGTAGAAGTGATTCTAATTTTTGTCTCCCGTGAGTCAATGGCGTTCATCTCTAGAAAATTTTCAAGTTTCTCTTAAAATGAACTCTTTTGCTCAAAACCAAAAGGTGTGGATGTCTGGTGGTCAATGTGCTTGAGCTTGAACAGGCCGATGGAGGTTGTTGATGAAGAGTCTTGTCTCAATCAAGCCCTCGAAACTAACAATAAGACTAGAAACCCATTTTAGTTAAGACTAGAAACTCGAGGAATAGCCAAATCTAAACAAGGATAAATGAGGCCTGCAACGAGATGCGTATAAAAGCAGATCAAGCAAATCTTATCAACTCAACCAATCATGTTTGATCTCAAAATCAACATTGATGATATTTTCACGCAATTTGAATAGTCCATTTAATCATATTTATGACAAGTGGGCATGCTCCAACTTTAGGGGGGTGTTGTAAGTTATATGTATAATGTAAATAATGTAGGGGTTGAAAGTGTATCAGTCTATATGTTGTTAAGAGTATAAATATTTTTCCCTAACCGGTAGGGTGTACATCGAAACCACCAAACCATGGAAACCAAATATAAAATCAATCAATCGGTTTGGTTCACTTTCGGTCAAAAGGTTTGGTTTCAGTTTAAAATAAGAAAACCGCTCGGTTCGATTCATAGTTTTTTATATCGAACACAACCAAACCAACCTATATATTTTTATTTATTTATCATATAATATAGTATATATATATATGACTGGTGGTCTATTATTTCTTCTATTGTTTGTATTTATTTTAGAATTTGTATTATTTTCTTTATGATAATTTATTTTTAGTTGGTTATTTTCTAATTTGATGTTAATTCCAAATTAAAATCTTATTTTATTGTTGTTCTCTTTTTTAGACCTTTCTCCCCAAGGGGCATGGGGAAGGGATCAAACCTTAGACCTCATATTTTGTAAAACTCCAACTCTACCATGGGCCCACCTCTTAATGTTGGTTAAGTTGATTAAAAACATTTTATATAAACCACAAAACCAAACCAAACTAAACGGTTTTAAGCCTTATTCGGTTCGGTTTGAAATTTTCGATCGGAACCAAAATTCGGTTCATGATTTTGGCATAAACCAAACCAAACCACGTACACCACTAACCAGATTCTAGGTTACAACATCTAAATATAGTGTGTTATTTTCTTTACTCTATTAAGTAAACTTAATGGAAGTTATCTACCATGCCCTAAGCGAGATAGAAGTTATAGAGGGTGAGATTATCATATCATGTCAAAATGTGCCAACCGTATATCAATTTTATAGCAATTTGTGTAGAGACGGTCTTACGGATCCTAAATCAGTAAGACGGAGCTCCATTTAGGAATTCGCAGGTTAATAACTAAACATGTTAATAAAAAATATAATAAGTTGTTAGTTTAAAGTTG
>CM028378.1:4791061-4818323 GCA_013146195.2 Codonopsis lanceolata
GATCGTTGCACCAACTCGAACCCCATAATCTAGCCCCACCAACCTCATCCCGGCAAATCGGTGATCGACACTTACGCCCATACAATGCCTCGTACGGCGTCGTCATCTCAATGTTAGATTAATAGCTGTTATTATACGCAAACTCAGCCAACGGTAGATGTGAATCCCACTACCCTTAAAATCCATAGCACACGCACGTAGCATATCCTCCAAAATCTGTATCAATCGATCCGACGACCATCAGACTAGGGATGAAACGCAGTCTTGAAATTCAGCCACAAAGCCTCCCGAAAGAATGCCGTAACCTAGGTAAATGGGGGTCTCTATCTCGACACAATGCTAACAGTACGCCACGTAGTCTCACAATCTCTCGAATGTACAACGCTGCCCACCGACTCCAACCGTAGAAATCGCAATAGGATAAAATGAGAAGGCTTAGTCAACCTATCAACGACAACCCAACCGCATCAAAGCCTTCTATGGCAACCTAAAACAAAATCCATGATTAAATGCTCCCACTTCCACTCCGAATCTCAAGTGATGAAGCAAACCTAAGAGGTCTCGGTGCTCGGCCCAACCGGGCACGTCAAACCTCTCGAAACATACTCGCCATCTCTCTTCATACCATTCCACCAAAGCGCTTCTTCAAGTCACTTCGCACATCTTAGTACTACCCGTATGTATCGAACATCGGGCCTTGTGAGCCTCATCAAGAACCATACGCTTCCCTTCAATAAAGGAACGCAAATCCTACTCGAACGCCAAGATCCTTATTTATCGCGAACTCGTGTATTATTCTCACCAAATCCCTCGATAATCTTCATCAAATGGATCAAGAGCTTGAGCTTCCTTGATCCACTCCAAACAATACTAGTGTAAAGACTAACACTAGCAAAGAGAATTCATACCCTCACAACAGGACTCATTCACGGATATCCTCGAGCATCTTCCAAAGCAAGGTCACAATAAACCACGAAGTTCTCACCACCAAGGCAAAGCTAAAACCGAGTGTAGTCAACCTCTTCTTCAACTCCCGAAAGCTAGCCTCACACTTGTCACTCCAAACAAAGGCGACTTCATCCGAGTAAGATTAGTCATAGGAGTGGCAATCTTAGAAAATCCCTCAATGAACCTACGGTAATAACCCGCCAAGCCCAAGAAACTACTGACTTCTGTCACCGCATTAGCGCCTTCCATTTTGTAACAGCCTCAACTTCGATGGATCCACCGCGATACCATCACTAGACACAACATGCCCAAGAAAAGCAACTTGTTCTAGACGTAAAAGCACACTTGCTAAATTTAGCAAAAGTCAAGCTTTTACGCAACACAAGAAGAACCTCTCTCAAATGATGCTCATGCCTCTCATGACTTCGAGTACACAAGGATATCATCAATGAACACCACTACAAAGCAATCAAGGTACTCATGAAACACCCTATTCATCAAGTCCATAAAAAGCAGCGCTGGGTTGTCAAATCAAACGGCATCACAACAAACTCATAATGGCCATAACGCGCATTTAAAGGTCTTTCCGGACATCCTCCGCCACAACCCTCAACCGGTGGTAACCACTCCTCAAGTCTAACTTGGAACACAATGCACCCTAAGCCGATCAAAGAGATCATCAATGTGGGTAATGGGTACTTATTCTTTATAGTAACTCGGTTCACTGACGATAGTCAATGCACAAACGCAAACTACCATCCTTCTTTCACAAACAAAACCTGCACCCCACTGAGACACACTCGGCTTAATAAACTCTCTATCAAGCAAGCCTCGCAACCGCTTCCTTCAACTCTCTCAACTCACCGAGCCATCCTATAGGTGTCGTGAGAAATAGTGAAGTACCGGCATAACTCAATGCAAAACTCTAACTCGGTCGGGAGGTAATGCATAATCGAAAAAAGACATCCGAAATTCATTAACTACCGAAACTTCACTAACAATTAGAACTTACAAGATAGAAGTAGACATGCTAGTCTCAAGTACACAAGTAATATACCCAAGACACCCCCCGAGATAGAAGTTTTCTAGCCCGTAAAGCGTAAATAACATGTATACCTCTCATAGCATGATCGCCAATAAACACAAACTCCGAATTCCTAGCATAGCAAAAGTAACCTCTTGCAATGGCAATCTACTAAAGCATGGTAAACACATAGGCAATCCATTCTCACTATCACATCAATCTCCTTGATAGGCAATACTACCAAACCCGCATGCAAACCCGATCACAAAGCAAGTACACAACCCCTAATAAATCTCTTTATGCAAGCACACAATCACCAAATGTAGCATACTGCCATAAGGCAGGCAATACACATAAATTTCAAGAAAATACGGTGCATCATATTTGCACCTTTATAGCAATACACCATTTATTGTTCCATACCTTTTGGTAATTGGTTCGGTCAATTTCAAATCTAATTTATACCATTCTAATTCTCCGACGAAGACCTCTTGATAATCAAGTCGTGGGCCCTCAAGTGACTTCAAAGCTTTCGCCGTAAAGGATGTGGGGTGTTCGTGATTCACATAAAAACATCCTTCATATCGGTCTCAAGAATACAAATCATACGCAGATATAGGCATGGCATCAACATCATGCAACATAGTATATTAATTTACTATGTATGTTAACAAGATTTTGAAATATTCATACCATTAACTCCCCATCAATGGTAGATAAAACACATTATACAAGGCTAGCACACTTTCAATGTATTAGACTAATCAAGAGACAATACAACATTTCCGCGCCACTAGGTAGCATATTCTTACTAACTAGTATACACCAATCCTTATAAGTCAATCCGTATACGGGCGAATTGGACAACCAATCATCACGACCACCCATCTTGGCCAATCTCAATGTTCCAACATATCATGAGGAAATTTCTCCTTAATCAAGGTAGTCCCCCAAATACCCAAACACAAACATCGGGAAAGAGTTCTCAAATTCCCAGCACCAGTAATACAAGAACTGGTGGTTAATTACTACCATAACTATCTACACCTGAATAGTAATCTATGAAATACTAATAGGTAAACGGGAGGTTTAACCACTCCGCTCTCAAAACACATCAACTTGAACTTTCGCCATAATGATTAACACGACGATCACTCTTGGGACCGACAACCTAGCTTCTCAGATTCCTAAAAAATGGAACAAGGAACCACAACTCTACTGAAACGCAGCACCCACTCTTGGTATAACTGCAACTCATTAGCAGTATAGGAGAAATATAATACTCCTAGACACAAACCTTCACTCACGGCAATCTAAAACAAACGAACTTAGTACTCCAAGTCGTATTCATTCTCGAAGAATCTGCCAATAAGGCATGATACAGAACACTCAACGTCAAGATTCACACAGGGAACCAACCCATCTAGGCCATGGAACCTATCCCGCCGATAGCTAACCTATAAAGCTCGATACCAAGCTGTGACGACCCGACCCTTGACCCCCGAGATGGAATCACAAGTCAAGTCGCCCAAATAGGACAACAATACATGCAAAGACTCGCTTTTAGAAAACGACGTGACGCAACATTTCGATGAAGCGCGACTCGGCACCAAAAGGCCTAATAATTTAAAACTTTTTATACCCGATATAACAATTAATACAATTATACCAAATCATCGGCGATTTACTACTGAACCCAACACTGCAGGTTCATGCAAATATACCTCGACGGCTATAACATGCCTGAGAACAACATACTTAAATAAGAGCTAAAGTAATGCCCGGAAGTTTTAAAACAGATGAACCATAATACAGTTGGCTATACAAGGCTCTGCGTACATGCGCCTTGTAAACACACAAAATAGGATACATGAACTACAATAAGGACAATAAATCCAAATACACAAATTCCCAAAGCAAAGTCTAAATGACTTGCTAATCCCAACGCCCTTACAAAAGAGAACAAAACAAGGACATCTAAAACCACAACCTCGCAAATTAAAATGCGCATTTTATCACTGACGAGAAAATCTGCTTTGCACCTCAACGAGCGCACTGATCGGCTTCGGATCTAAAGCAAGAAAAGGGAGGGGTAAGTCATAAAGACTTTGTGAGTTAACAATTATGCATGTCATGGCATCATGCAGATACATATCAAGATATCATTTTAATATCAAGCCACTCAAAGCGCTCATTTAATAAACACTTAAAACACATATCCATGGTAGCACATTGTTTCACATAAGTGCTATAAAGGTAAACTTTCCACATATAAGGAGGATAGGATATGAAACCGATGCCGCTACGTAGCTCCCGCAATACACATAAGCGTTAACATTCGTGCCAATGATACCCGTGATTAGTGTATCAAAGTATCGAAGTTCTCTACTCGAGTACCGAAGTTCTGCTCGCTCTAGTACCAAGCTCTCTCCTTGGTACTTAGACCTTCCAATGTGCTCTCTTGGTTACAAAGAAAGGTGCTACTTCCCCACTGCGTGGCCAACAAGGGAGGCGTGTGATAAAAACCCGAATAACAATCCATCACTATCACGAGTCCCATAACTCGTGACGGCGATGCATTGTCACACCAACGACTCAATCAAATATGCCATTTGGACTAATGCAATGCCAAGTAGATGTTTACCGGTCATGAAATTCAAATAAGGAATAAGTTCGACAAGAGCGAACTTATTCAACAAGTAGTTGTTTACTCACTTAAAGGGATCACACAAGAATTCGACAAAAGCGAATTCAACATGTCAAATAGATTCATTATTCTACAACATGCTCTCAATCATGCATTTATTTCACACGATCACACAAACCACATAAGAACTCGATTGAGTCTTATAAGCACGCATATCAAATATACCCTTCAATCCATCCCAAAGTCACGTAAGCTAATTCATTAGTCTAACGCACTAAATTCATCATGTCAAATAGATATGTCATTCTATAACATGCTCTCGATCATGCATTTACTCCACACGATCACACAACCGCATAAGAACTCGATTGAGTCTTACAAGCACACATACATCAAAGGCATACTCATCAATCCATCTCAAAGTATCGTAAGCTAATTCATTAGTCTAACGAACTACATTCGTCGTAGGGATTGATTGTGGAGTCGTTATTGTTCATAACTCCCTAAATTCAACTCCGGTGAGTTTTACTACAATTCAACCGAGAAGAGTATTGATACTATATGTATCACATTGCCTTCTCCTAAGTTCTCCGTTCATTTAGAACTTTATAACCAAGCCGTTCATGTTCTCGAACTAGCCTTAAACACAATCTCGAGTTTCAAACCCTAGTTTCGGTGATTTTGTTAAACCTTGAATTGAACCGAATTCTTTCACAAGAGTTATTCCCAAGCTTAATACAAACAACATTCATGCTTTAATAAATGTCAAAATCATAACTTCATAGAGATTTCATAAAATCATACTCACATTTTATATGTTGAATTGAAGGTTGTGTCTTCACAAAAGATGTTCAAAATCAACATTAAAACAACTATAATGAAGGGGTCATGCTATTTTGTTTAACATGAAAATCTCAGGGAATTGTCACTCACCTTAGTCCTATGATTAATGGAGGAAAGGTGGATTAGAGCAAGGATTCTTGTAGAGGTGATCAAGAGCTTCGATTTGGCGGTCTCGGCTCGACAATCGGACCACCGGATCTCCTGAAATGGCCCTTCAACCTGTGGTTTCTTCCATGGCCGAAAATTGCTTAAGTCCCGAAGTTCTCTGGTTTTAGATGAGCTCAAATGGCTGGAAGGTCTGCATTTGAGTTTATATACTTCCTCAAAACCCCAATCCAAGTGAAAGGCATTATGAGGCTTCTCATTGGCTATGGCATGAGAGCCATTGATAAGAGATGATCTAAGGGTTCAAAAGCATCTTAGACAAGTCAACAAAGGGGGCTTTGAGTGCCCAAGGTCGGCCAAGGGGCAAGGGGTGAAGAGTCAATAACCAAAACAATCAAAAATATCATGTTGCTGAAAACAGAGGATGCGGTCGCATCCTCCCAAGACCATGACCGAGGGGTCAATCCAATCGCACATTTTGATGTGCTCTCGGATCTCATGCGAGCCAAGGCCAAAATTGAAATGCGACCGAGGCTCGACCCTAAAGTTGTCCTAAACATGTCCAAACTCAAAGGCAACAATCCTAAGGTGTAACCAAGCCCAAAACAAGTCGGAAACACACCCGAAACACATCCGAGACATGTTAAAACATGGCTGGAACCACTCGGCAATTGGCCAACGAATCAAACACAAATCAATCCCAACTTAATCTAGGATAGAATGAACATGTATTAGGCTTGTTAAATCATGGTTATGGCTTGTATTCAAGGCCTAGAACTCAACCGAACTTCTCTCGAGACGAAACTTGAAGGCAATACAAGCAATGATGTACAACCTTAAAACACAAACGAAGCAACGAAGCTTCTAAACTCCCAACCAAGCATGAAACAAATAAGATGAACATTCTAAGTCATAATGCAAGGTACTAAGACTCTCATGAGAATTATTAAGGTGCTAACACGTTAATACGAACACCCGAAACAACAACAACAAGGCATGCAACGCATGGAAGACCATTACTCTCTTAAGGCCTTAAACAATTCAATGCAAGCAAGATATGAATGAAACGAAGTCTCAAATATGTAAAGACATATAATAAACATGTTATAATAATGGCAAACATGAAATGGGGTTTGGGTTCTCACAACTAGAACTAGCTCCACGCCAAGTTCCTGACATAATACGCCTACAAAGAACACTCAGCGTTAATAACTCAACAATAAACCCAACCCAAACTAGGCCAAGGAACCTATCCTGGCGAAATAGCTAACCTATAGCTCTGATACCAACTGTGACAGCCCGACCCGGACTCCAATGCGGAATCCCAAGGTCGTGCCACCAAGACAAGCTAAAGACGGACAAGCACCTGCTAAGCATAATGGTACGAGTCCAAAAGATGAGCCATCAAGCTCGAACAGGAATGTAAAGCCATAACGGCGATACGGAATAATAAAAACAACAACACCTGCGGAAGCGAATCATAAGTGGGACCAAAACCTATAATTATAAACTAATGAATACAAGGCTGAGAGACGACTATCTCTATCTCGACAAATCTACGCACGTGACGCAACATTGCGCACGGGCAACAAACCATCGGCAAACCTAAGGCCGGCGAATCAACAAAATACCAACCTGATAAACAACCACTCAACGGCTACAACATGCCGGAGGAACAAATCAAGTAAACGAATAAGATATTAAAATTCTAACAACTAAACCCAAGTCTCACGACTAACGTCGTCGGAGATGACAATACCAACAATACTAGAATGAGTGAGCTAAAGCATGCTCGGAATAATAAAAGGGAACAACTCATAAGAGATACAACAGCTCGACCAAACAAGTCGGCTACCAAAATAATACGATAACAAAATACTAACATAATCTACCCAAGTAAAGTCTACATAACTTTACATTCGTGTCTCACAGATACATAACATAATAATAATAAATCCAAGCTTAAAGCCCGGAAGACCACCTTCTAGAAATCACAATCCGAAGCCGCCACGCGTACTAACGGGATCACTGCACACACTAAGGAAAACAAACACACGGAGTGAGTCATAATGACCCAGTAAGTTACTAAATGCAATAGTATGGCATATCATGTCGTGGCATGGCATAATGCACAAGCATATATAAAACCATGGTACCATACTAGTATACCAACAATAAACTTGTATTAAGTCATCATGTAACATAAACTTCATAAACCACATAGCACGTTATCTTTCATATAAGTGCTTATACATAAGCACGTAAAACCAAGACCTGGGCTTAGCCCTCAAATGATCATAAACTGGGTTTCAATCCTCAAATGATCATAACTCATCAGTTTTCTTAATGAGTACCTCGTTACATTCATCCAACCCTGGGATGAGAAATGGGAGCTCGATATCAGGCTAGGGGGCGCTAATACGAGACCACATCCCACTATTGGCCATATAGTGAGGAGAAAGGGTACCAATGCGGCGATTCATAGCGAATGTCTCCAAGGCTATGAATCGTCCCATTGCCGACAAACGACCAAGACGCCACCTGGTGGACTCAAATCAAGATGCTCAAGTAGATATTTACTTGCATAAACCAATAAGGACCAAGTCCATCATAAAAGAACTTATCAATTCAAGTAGGTCATAATGCTCTACAAAACCCAATAAACAATGCACATAATTGTACACACTTAACATATTCAACTAACTTGTAAGTTTAGTTCAAAAACCACATATTGAGGTATTCATAATCCTCAAGTCATCACCAATTCAAGAATAGCTTATAGCTCAATAAATCACAATGTGAGGTCTACTTTAGTCCTCTACTCAAGATTAAATCAAAGACTATTATTTAGTCCAAGAACAATCATAAATCAAGACTCAGCATTTAGTCTATACATAAAAGCATACCGGACTCAACAATAGTCCCAACCGTCGTATATAACCGACTTCCTCAAAACCATTCTCATGAATGACTAGACTACACCGTAGTCCAAGACCCGCAAGTTTTCCATGTACGTTCATCTGAATTTCCTAAAAGAAATCTCATTCAAATAATCATTTCTTAAGGATACACGAGATCATTGATTGGTCTATAATGCTCTGTGCTCTACGAGCACGCTCTAAATAAATCCGCAATAAGCTTCTATATCATGGGTGTCACAAATGGGACACAATTCGAGATGCTCGGGTACTCACAATCAAAACCAACCAAACCCGAACATCGTAGGATTTCAACCTAAGGCTCACTAACATCTTATTGAACCTAAAATGACTCCATTGAGTCTTAATATCACATTTCATTAAATACACATTTCATAAATCCCAAAACTAACACATCATTCAAGTTTATAATAATTCTCCCAAAATAATCCGGGCTTGTTTCCCAAGCCTAAAAATCCAAGAACTCAACATAATCATAGTCAATCAAAACCCAAATGTCGTAGGACTTCAACCCGAGTTCATTAACACATTATTGGACTTATTAAGACTCCGTTGAGTCTAAATACTAAGTTTCATCATTTACGCACTTCATCAATTTCAACATTAATACCCACTTTATTAAACAACAATTTCCCCAATAATTCGGGCTTGATTCTCAAGCCCTAAAATTCACAACAAACCCAACATAAATCATAACCCATTTCATAAATCACATAATTTCAATTAAGTGATGCTACTCATGTAATCTAGTGAGTTCACTCTTCTAAAGCCCCAATCATAGACATACTTCCACAATAAATCCAAGTAACATATGGACATGATTTCTAGCATACTCATAATCCTAGAAACACAAGATGAAGAACGATCATATACTTCAACAATCATAGAAGTCATCTTACAAATGCTCCTAACAAGTTTATACTTCCAAAAATCCCCAAATTAACACATACAAAGCATATCAAGTGTTCATTGCCCACAAATAGCATATAGGTTGATTTCCTTAGGGCCAATGAACCAAAATCAAAAGGAAGTAACTTACCTAGCTTGAGTGAAAACTCAAGAGAACCAAAATCTGAACGGTGAAGTTGTTCTACACGTCGAGGGCTTCACGAATCTGAAGTTTGAAGGAAATCGGATCGTCGGATCGTCTTGGATCGAAGAGAGAAGGAAGCTAGGGCTTGAATCTCCCTTGGACTCTCTATCTCTCTAATACGTATGAATGAGGATAAGAAATGAAGAGATTTCTAGAAATTGCAAAGGGGGTTTGGGTATTTATACCCCCAAATTAAGGAGGGCACAATAGACATTTCCCAAGTATAATTAGTAGAGATTAGGGGTAATCAAACACTAATCTAACCTTAATTAACTTCCAACTAATGTTAGGACATGATTAGGGTTAAGTATGGGTGGTTAGGAAGGGTTTAGAGGGGGTTTAATGAGGGTAGGATAGGTATTTTTCGTCAAAACACAAAACAGGGGAAAAATCCCGTAGGAGGTCTCTGATGTTGAGGCGGGCGCCTCACCAAAGCCCAGGCGGGCGCCTCAGATGCTGGGGCCTGGACTGATTTTGAATTGTTCTCAGCTTTTGAGGCGGGCTAGTGGTCAAAATTCGATGCGGCCGCCTCGTTTAACCCTTGAACTTGGTCTAAACATGTCCTAAATGGTCCCAAACTTATGGGCAACCATTCTAAGGTCTAACCCAACTCAAAACAAGTCGGAAACACACCCGAAGAACTCCCGAAACAACTCGGAGCGAAACCGGGAAGGGGTGCAACAACGTGCAACCGGAACGACGTATGAACTCGAAATCGAACGAGCAATGAAAGGAGACTTTTAAGGCAAGTCTAAGGGCTAATGAAGAAGCTTAAATACTTCTAGAAAGTTGAATAACAACTAGGGAAATAAGAATCCCAAAGGAGAGACGATTACACGACTCAATCCCCGAACTACGCGATAGAGACGAACGCTATCTCCAAAACTTCCAAATCATCGATAGACTTAAGGAACACCTCCAACTTGAAGTCTAATACATCTAAACATGTTAATAAACCATCTTATAGAGGTCTAGGACCCAAACCGAGGTCACGAACACAAAACGCAAGCAAACCCTCAATCGCGTCGCATTCCGACTATCGTCGAGTCACGACTTGTGACTTTAGCAAGTCAACAACTATATGGAGTCTCTTAATAATGTTTTGGTCTTAATATGGTCTCTCATACACATCTAGACCCTCTCGCAAACCAAACATACAGTCAACAAAGGAAGAAGTGCAAGTATAGCACGCAAACCGAGCTAACGAAGGAGCGGGGTGTTACAGGTGCCATCCCGATGCTCGATTGGTAACTATTGTTGTACGCAAACTCCGCCAAAGGAAGGTGTGTATCCCAACTCCCCTTAAAATCAATCGTACAAACCCGTAACATATCTTCAAGTATCTGAATTGTTCTCTCGGACTAACCGTCTGTCTGAGGGTGAAAAGCTGTGCTAAAGTTCAACTTGGTCCTCATAGCTTCTTGTAAAGCCTGCCAAAAGCTCAATGTAAATCTCGGATCCCGGTCCGAATAATACTAACTGGAACCCCGTGTAATCTAACAATCTCCTGCACATACAATGCCGCTAACTGACTCAAGGAATAAGTCATAGCAATCGGAATAAAATGAGCCGACTTCATGAGCCGATCAACAACCCAAACAAGCGGCATCAAAACCTCTAGTGCGGAAATCACGAAACAAAGTCCATCGTAACATGTTCCCATTTCCACTCCGGGATATCCAATGGCTGCAACAACCCCGCAGGTCTTTGTGTTCCTCCTTCACCTACTGACAAGTGAGACACCTCGACACATAACTTGCTATTTGTCGCTTCATGCCACTCCACCAGAATTGTTTCTTCAAATCTCTATACATTTTCGTACTCCCCGGATGGATAATATACTTTACCTTGTGAGCTTCACCCAACACAAGTCGCTTCACATCATTAACTGAGGGAACACAAACTCTACTCAAACCATAAACCTAGACTCAGTCTCCGAGTCTACTATCTTAAAAACTAACCAAGTAGGCAAAATCAAAGCGCCAAAATCCCATATACACAAGTTCGAAAATTTTCAATAACCATAATACCAAGCACTTTAGGTTGAAAATATCTTGACTCATACTTGAATCGCATAACACTCACAAATTCCATGACTAATAAATTAAGTATGTGAATTCCAAATATATCATCGGAGCGTATCCAAGGACTTTATAAACATAAGTCTCCCAAAACTATTTGCTTCGGAGCTACAACATGAAATATAAATACAAGAATTCTAAATCATGAGAGGTAAAGATGGCCGATAGAGCAATTCACAACTTAAGGAAGAGTGTTCCACAACACACTTCTAAAACAAGTAAGTTAACATTCAGGATCATGCAAGTCATACTCGCAACTTCCAAATCATAGACAATGCACATAAGAGCACATAATAGCATCATGTGAAAATTTATTCCATTTATTTTCCTTTTCTTCTGGTAAGAGGTTTAGTCAATTTCTAACCTGCTTACTACCAATCCTAGTCCACCAACGAACCTCTTTTGATCACCAATTTAGGGTACCGGCTAAATTGGATTTCAAAAGCTTTCGTTGCAAGGATGCGAAGGATTATGAGAAAAATCTTAAGCATCCCTTACTACAGTCTCACATAATCATGCAACAGTGTAATCATGGTATATTCATACGGCAATAATAATCAAGATTTTATCATGTAATACTCTAAACAATTTACATTGCTTACTAATGCATATAAGCATGTTCATGCTCAAATACAACTATTTCCGTTAGACATATTTATTACTCTTGTAAACCATGTCTTTTCTTTTAACAAAATGCATCTACCATGCATGCTCATATATAAAGATCATATATTACTTTTCCTTTTAAAATAATACACTCACCGGTACAAGTTATGTCTATACTTCATAATCACAAATATATTTTACTCATAATTTTAATCATCAACGAAATGATAAAATTCCTATCATCAACAGTGTTGCATGTACACATGTATATCATGCAAATACGATATAAAATAACCAAGTATCATCATATATCTTCTCATATACTCCATGTAGTTCCCACGATTCATGTAATGCATAAAACTTACGTAACTCATAACCATGCATAACGATTAATCTAACAGCTATTATAGCACATGAGATTTCTAAACTATTCATACATGTTTATAACACAAAACCGAGAAGACGTACGCATAAAAATTCCCTCGTGATAATTTTCCAGACAATGGCAACTCTAACAAATAACAAGGTTCGTATATTCACTATACTCGCCTAACAATACTTCCGTAGTAACTCCAAAGAAAAGAGGTAACATTCACTCTAGTACTCACAACCGTCAAAACTCTGTAAAGTCTTTCATTACCTTAGTCCAAAATCTCGTATTCGTTAAAACACACACGAAATACTCTCGCGCGGCAACGACACCCTATTAGTCGCGATTTAACGGTATACTCGCTCGTAATAACCGTAATCCATCTCAGAACCACTAAGTATCAATCGTGCGATTCAAGCGCATCCTACTCGCATAAAAATCACACAACAAAGTATAATTATTTTACTGTACACATATCTCCATAGAGCATACAAATTTAACGCACCACTAGTATTTACCACTAGTAGCATTATCACATATTCAATATTCACATATGTATAACATCGCCATCCATATAGGCTTACATAACCGTATTACTTTACTGCAATCGACTGTCTATCGACAAATCAAAATTTCAACCAAAACCGTAAACCAATCCCATACCGGGACATCCTCCTCAATAATATCCATAAATCGAGGAAAGCAAAAATAATTAAATCTCAACACACAATGCAATGTATGTATTAATGCATATGAGCTACCGATACAACGTGCACTCATAATAGCGATAATAGCAACCATAATATCCGTATAATGAATTACCTCCTATCCAAGGTAGGTCTCAAAACTCCATGGCCAACCGCCACGCACGTACATACAACCTCAAACCCTAGCTCGTCTATAACCATTTCACTAAGGGTCACTAGGCGCTTATTAGCTCTTAGAGTCATTAATCCTCAATTTAAGGCAATCCATTCTAATGTGATCACCACCATCAACTAAACACTTGTCTATATTGCTCCAACACCTACACTTGGTGTCCCATTTCTCAAACGAAATTTATACAACAATTTATCACCTCTTCATCTATGACTTTAGGTAAAAGCATCACTCCGCTTACTAGTCCACGGATTTGCCTACACAGTTTCAGGAGGTACCAACTGCCCTCTAACCACATCATCAACCTTAATATTTAACTTTTTCTCATGAGTATAGTCCACAGCCTCTCGAAAATCCGCAAGCTGTAATAAAATAGATCGCCCAATATTTTATCCTTAATCCTTAACTCTTTCACAATTCATGGAGTCTTCCTAGTCTCATTCGGTACTAAGTGCGCTACTCTAATGCGCTAACTCCGTGATCATCACCAAATATTGAACAAAAATTTCATAATATTTTCACCAATTCTTCGGTGGATTCCCAATCATGGATACTACTAGTACCACCTTATACTTATCAACATTGGCACTTCTACTAGTGCTAACATCCATTCTAGTTCAAACATCTTAACATACTATAACTCTCGACGTTAAGATATAACAAATCACACAAACCAACCCCCAAAGCTAAGGAACCTATCCCGGCTGAAAGCTAAATTTATAATCATAGCTCTGATACCAACTCTGACGACCCGACCCGGATCCCAAGACGAAATCCCAAGGTCGTGCCGCCAAGAAGACAAATAACAACAAACAAGTAGCAAATAATGGGTAGGGCCATAACGGCGATACACCGACAACTCAAAACATATGCGGAAGCGAAATAATTGAAACGGTGGCGCCCGAGCTAACAAGCTCAAACTAAAAACAACCAAAGAGGTAATTAATCTCTCGGTCCAAAAATTCGACTCGCGTGCCGCAACATTGGGCACGTAGGACAAACTCCCTGTTATGCAATTCAAATATATAGCATAATAAACCAAGTCATCGGCGAAGCTACGGCCGGAACCCAACATTATACTAAGTCTAAGACTCTAGTCTAACAACTCAACGGCTAAAAACATGCCGGAGAACAAACATAATATTAACTAGCAATGTAACATGCTAAACATAATCACCAATTAACCAAGCGCGACTAACACCAGTCGGCTACCAACAACATAAGTACTAACAATTATAAGTACTAACGACCAGAAAACATATGGAGATAAAACCATAAATGTACATCAAGCACGACTTCTACTTGTCGGCTACCAAAAGAATAAGCTAACAACATGATTACAATATTACTAATCACATTCAGGTTTGCTACCCAATCATGAAGTTTACATAACTTCATCTTCCCAACGACCTCACCAAAAACAAAATAAACATCTAAGTAGCAACCTTGCCAAAAGTAATCTTCGTCAACGCAACCTTCTTGATTTACTTGGATCGCCGTGCGGCTCGGATCTAGGGAAAACAACCAACAAATAAAAGTAAGTCACAAAGACTTAGTAAGTTACTAACCGTAACTTCCTATCATGGCATAATGCTCAATCATAAATTACATCATGCTATCGTCATGAAATAACCTTATATAAAATCATGTTATGGCATCCATGCTCAACATTAATAAAACATGTTATCATTGTAGTATAACATCTCACTAAAATCCATGTCAAGGCATTTTATGCTTAACGATCATAATTCTTGTTATTGGTATAACATAGCCTTCCAATAATTTACATGTCAAGGCATATAAGCTTAACAACAATAATTCATGCTTCTGGCATAATGCCACATTCGAATAATATTCATGATAAAGCATATTAGCTTAACAACAGTAATTCATGTTATTGTTATAACATAGCCTTCCCATAATATTCATGTCAAGGCATATAAACTTAACAACAATGATCCATGCTTTTGGCATAATACATCATTCAAATAATTTTCATGTTTAAGCATTCATGCTTAACAACCTTAAACAACATGTTATCTATAAAGTATAACATTTATAAAACCGAAACAACCATCATATCATATCCAAATCACCAAGCACATTATTCACATAAGCACTTGTGAAACAATTCATATAAAAGGGATATGATACCATTACCAATTCTTCCGCGCGTGTCGCTCCTGCAAAAACACGTGCAAAACCTTTATGTGCCCTCGATATCCCTCTCGTAGATATCGACGTCCCCGAGACGCCTCTCGCTCGAGTTCCATAGTTATCAAAGTCATGTGTATTACTACAACTAAGATAAACTACTTCCCCACCGTGGCCATCGATGGAGGGGTGTGTGCAAACCCGGCACGGCGATCCATCGCGATCACGAATCTCACAATTCGTGAAGACGATGTATCGTCCCACCAAAAACTCAACAAACCGACTCCAGCTGGACTCAAAACCCAAGCACAAGTAATATATACTCATATGCTCAAAACAAGTAGGTAAACACTCTACCATCAAACTAGTCATGCTTTTCATCCACAACTAGCATAAATATCATAACCGAGAATCATATAAGCTCTCATAATCAAGTGTGCTTCACACACTTCAAAACTTCTTGGAGGCTCGACCTCCATGAATTCTACCCAAATTCCGTAGGACTTAAGATTATAGTTCCTAGGATTCATACTAACCCAAAGGTTGACTCCGTTGAGTCCAATCTAAACTTTCTGAAAATTCAAGGAATAGAAGCATGGGCTTCAACATCCCCATATGTTCATAACTATCGCCAAAACCACAATCCCAATGTTCAATAAACTCACATAAACCCCACAAATTACTTAACAATGCAACTTAGAACAAATTGGCCATCTTGTGCATAAATTCATTCAAGTCACCTTACCAATCATAATTTCCAATTCATGATTAAATCATACAACATGGTTTAATATACTCTATTAAGCATATAAAACATAGTAATCAAGCTCACAACAATAATTTGCAAGCTAAAACATAATTAGGGCAAAACACCCTCCAAGTATCTCTCCCAAATCAACTTCAATACTCATGGATAATTCACATAACCAAGTTCAATAGACTATTTAGAACATGAATTTCACATAAATCATGGTCTCACATAGGTTCAACCAACTCTACCATCAATTTGAAAACCTAGGGTTCATGCATCTTCTACAAACCCTAACAATGGCTTCCATTGACCTCACATAGCATAAATGGTTGTTTCCCTAGGGTCAATGGAGCCCAAAAGAAAAGGAAGAGAGGTAGAAACTTACCAAAATTCGGCCCTCACAAACTGTCAACCGAAACTCCAAGAGATGATGTCTATCTCTTCAACTCTCTCTTCAATCTCGCGGGTATGGAATGGGGGAAGAAGCTCCTAGCAATGGCCTCCAAGATCAGCCCTTCAAGAGCCCTAGAATCGTCTCTCCCAAGCTCCCTCTCAAGCTCCCTGTTGAATGCTCACAGAAGACGCAAAGGGGAAAGGGGTCGTATTCTGTTTTGGCCGAACAAAATGAGAGAGAGTGCGTGAGTTTTGGGTTTTATATGGGGGATTAATTCTCTTAATCAACTCACTAATCCAACTCTAAATCCTCTAATAATGTTTAGGACAAGTTTTAGGCTAAGTAGGAGGGTTTAGGTTAGGTTTAAAATGGGTTTAAGTGGTTAAAATTCGGACAGCGCACAAAAGGATTGCAGAATCCCGTAATTGATATTCAGGGACCCTTGCGGTCGCTTCATGTGTGGGGGATGCGAGCGCATCCTCCAGCATTCCTTTTCTCGGCCTTTGTTGCTTCCCTGCTCGAACCCGACCTCTCCCGCGTGCATTCTCGAGTCCTTCCAAGCCAAAAATGGTCTACAATCCAACCTTAATAACCTCCAATCAATAACCAAAACAATCAAGTCTCAAACCTCAACAAAACATGGCCAAGAACTCAGGCAGAACTCTCCCGAACGACAACCGAAAAGGTCAAACGAAGAAGGGTTAACGCTAGAATCAAACTAGCAACCAAACCGACGATGCAACAAGCATCTAACCAACATCCAAGGCATGTAAATGATATTATGAATGCCTTCTAACAATTATCCATGTGATTACAACATAATCACAAACCCGAGACTCAACGCATCTCGCGAAAGAAAAATGCATATGTGCATCTCAAACGACGTCAACGATCATGCTATTGACTCTAAACATATACGGGAGCTAAATGAACATATTTATGATGGTTATAAATGTATGAATCCATGCATAACACAATCAAGCAACATTTTAGGGTTTTACACGAGCAATACAATGTATTGGAAATTCGTTGGGACGCTTTCTAAGGGCTGATAAAAAAACTCTTGCTCTTTCTCGCCCAGCTTTGGCTAGGATATGCATTGAAATAGATGTTTCTAAGACTTTGCCTACACGTCTTTGGATTGGCACTAGTAAGGAGTATGGATTTTGGCAGTCAATAGAGTTTGAAGGCAACATTCTTTATTGTGTGGGTTGTGGACTTTTGGGACACACTAAGGATAGATGTCGGAAAGGTCAGAAACGATTTCATTCTCATAATGATACTGCTGCCAATGTTGAGCAAAAAAGGGATACGTCTAAAGGATTTCAAAATTTGGGATCAACTCGTATGAATGACCAGGGTCTGCTAACTTCTAAGGGCAAAGAAGTAGAGGCGTCTCCACAAGATGAAACAATTCCTCCACCAGTAATGCGATGGGAACCAGTCAAAATCCTGAAGAACTTGATAAGAGATTCTACCACAAAGATTAATCAATCTTCAGAATGTATGGTAGCGGGCACATCGGCAGAAATAATTACTGAAACATTAAAGGGGCAGGGTAGGATTCCTGAGAATAATGTTGAGAAGGATTGAATTGAACTCAATAATACTTTTGCATCCCTTGTGGACCTCACTGAGGATGATAAGGCAGTGCCTTTAGATCGGGATAAGCAGCCTATGGACAATGAGGCATGTGAAACTGAGTCGCATGTTTGAATGTATTAGAAGGTGACTGTGGTAAAGAAAGAGAGTCAAAAGAATTTAAAGCCTCGGAATGTGAAGTTGGTAAGATTCCCTCCTTCTCTGAATGTGAACACTTAAGGCATGATAGGGGTTCAGATTCCCCAAAATCTGTGGATCATGATGTTCATAAGGTTCCTTACAAATATACTCGTTCTGCTTCTTTTGATGATGTGCGAGATTTCCCTCATTCGGCCTCTTCTATCAAAGCTTTTCAGCAAAGTTGTAAAGCTCAAGTGAAAGCCAAGAAAAAGAGATCATTTAAAGTGGCTCCTGCCAATAAGCGTCAAACTAGGGCAAAAGCTAAGGCGGCCCAGGTACACTCTAACTAATTGTTGTTCATGTCGATCATCATTTGGAATGCGCGTGGCGTGGGTAATAAGAAAACTATTTCTTACTTGAAGAAGTTGATTGCTCAACATAATCCTTTTTTGGTAGCTCTTCTTGAGCCTAAGATAAATGGTTCTCGCATTGGTAAGATCGCTAAAATGTTGCGTTTTAATAATAAAATGCATAATGAGCCTATTAACAATCATATTTGGCTGCTTTGGGACAACACGGTTCAAGTTGATTTCTTCCGGGTTTCTTCGCAGCATGTGACCGTGCGTGTGAATGGACATAATAATTTATTTTCCTTGGCAACTTTTGTTTATGCAAAATGTAGTAGGGTGGATCGGCAAGAGTTATGGCACGACCTGTTAGACATTGCTGGCAGCACTAATGAATCGTGGTTCATAGGGGGAGATTTCAACACAATATCTTCAACTTCAGAAAAGCTTAGGGGCAGTGGGTATGATTTTGGGAGTATGGATGATCTCAATAACTTCACAATTTAGGCAGGAGTGCGGGATGTAGGTTTTGAGGGATCTATTTACACTTGGTGCAATGATTATTAAGGCACGGGTAGAATTTGGGAGCATCTTGATCGTGTTTTGGTTAATGGCCTTTTCACAACTTCTTTTCCCTCATTGCATGTCACTCATTTGAGTAGGATTAAATCATATCACTCTCCGCTTTTATTAGATTTTCATTTAATTCCTAAACCGATAGCGTGCTTCAGATTTCAATGGATGTGGATTGATCATCCAGAATTTATGAATTTTGTAAAATCGATGTGGAATAGGGGTTGTGACGGGACTCCTATGGACATTCTTCATCGGAAACTTATGTTGTTCCATAAGGCTTTGAAAGATTGGAACTGGTCAGTCTTTGGTAATGTGCAGAAAAAAATTGCAACATTTCAGGATACTATCCTTCGGCTGGACTTTCAACTTCAGTTGGGCTGGGATGATTCAGTGGCTGCCTTACTTAGTAAAACTCAAAAGGATCTTGATCAATTTTTAAAATGGGATGATGAAATGCTGTAGTAAAAATCACGTAATAGGTGGCTTCATGATGGGGAGCGAAACACAGCCTTTTTTCATGCTTCTATTCGCGACAGAGCTGTTAGGAACACGGTTCGTATAAAAAAGTCGGATGGATCTTGGTGCTCGGATGGACCTTTCTTGGGAGATATGGCTGTGACATATTATTCTAATTTGTTGTCCACTACTAATCCTACAATGGATGATGAGTTATTTCCAATGGATAATAAGAGGATTGATGAGGCTGACAATCACAAAATGATTTTGATTCCTTCTGACTTAGAAATTTGGGATGCGGTGAGAGGGTTAAAGGCTGATAGCATCCCGGGTCCTGATGGATTTACCAGGCATTTTTTCATTGCATGTTGGGATATTATTCAGGGAGATGTTGTAGCTACGGTTCAGGATTTTTTTGGCGGTACGACTCTTCATCGTGGTATTTCCTCTACAACTATGGTCCTTATTCCTAAGCTTGCTAATCCCAACAACTTTGGATCTTGTTTAGTTTTGCAACTTCTCTGCAAGATCATCTCAAGATTATGGCAAATAGATCAAGTAAATGAATTTTACCTAATATAATTTCGCTGGAGCAATCTGGTTTTGTCAAAGGTCGGGCTATTCAAGAAAACATTGCTTTGGCTCATGAACTTATTAGTAAAATAAATTGTAAAGTATATGGCAGAAATGTAGTTTTTAAATTGGACATGTCAAAGGCATATGATCATATGGAGTGGCCTTTTATTTTAAAGGCTTTAAGATCTTTTGGTTTTAGCCCTCAAGTTTGCAGTCTGTTTGGGAATCTCATTAACAATATTTGGTATTCGATGCAGATTAATGGTTCCAACTATGGTTTCTTTAAATCTTCCAGAGGTCTTCGGCAAGGAGATCCAATATCTCTTCTTCTGTTCATCATTGGTCAGGAAATCCTTTCACTTGCAATCAAAAGAGGCTTTGATATGGGGAGTCTAGTGCCTTATTAACATGGTAGGGGGAGTATGGTTATATCTCATCTTTTATATGCAGATGACATGATTATTTTTAGTAACGCGGGCAAGCAAACCATCCTTTCGCTTTGGGCTATTTTAAATCAATATGAGCGTTCATCAGGTCAGCTCATTAATTTAAAGAAAAGTGGTTTCTACACCTCTTCCCATTGTTCCAGAGATAAGGCTCAGCGTATTGTTACTTGGTCTAGGTGTACTCAACGAGTTTTTCTGATGACTTATCTGGGTCTTCCTTTATTTTATGGGATAGTTCGAAGACATTATTTCGAGGTACTGGAAACAAACATTCGAAATAGGATTGATGGCTGGAAGTCTCAGCTCCTATCTTTTGGAGGTAAAATTGTTCTGATCAAATCAGTTCTAAGCAGCATTCCAGTTTATGCTCTGGCGGTTCTTAAAGTTTCAATGGGTGTTCTTCGTCATATTGAGCAGGCTATGGCAAACTTTTTATGGGGCAGCACGAATAGTCACAGGATTCATTGGGTGTCCTCAAACAAGATTTGTAGACCTATGGACGAAGGAGGTTTGGGTATACGTTCCTTAATGCAGGTCCGAGATATGCTTCATGCCAAATTAGCTTGGGGTGTTCTTCAAGGAACTAGTTTATGGGCCAAATTTATCCACATGAAATACCAGAAGTATGGTTTCCGATTCGGTGACCTCTCACGTTTGGAAAGTAGTTCACTCTCACATTGCGGTCCTGCTACATCATAGTCGGTGGGTTCTTGGTGAAGGAAAGGTGTCTTTTTGGAATGATAATTGGTTTGGTACCAGGCTGGAGGGGCCTTCACCCATAGATATTCATCTAATAGTTAAGGTTGCTCTCCCTTTTCTTCAGGATCTGCTCCCGCTAATTCCTATGTCGTATCATGCCATCATTAAAAATATTTTTCTGGCCGATAATTGCCATGACAAATTAATTTCAGCCTGACTTCTTCTGGTGATTTTGCCTCGAAAGCTTACTAGAACATTTGTCGTACGCGGGATCCCACTATATGTTGGGCTAAGAAAATTTGGCAATCTTGGATTCCTACAAAAATAAGCACTTTTGGATGGAAACTTTTTTATGCTGCTATTCCAGTTGATCTGCGCCTTCACTCTAAGAATGTTCCTTTGGTTTCTCGATGTGTTTGTTGTTGGAACAACCCAGATAGAGAGTCCATCGACCATCTGTTTCTGCAGTCTGAGTTGGCTCGCGAGCTTTGGTGTAGGTTTGTAAGACCCCGATTCCCGGTTAGCTTGAATTGCGTGCAATGCTCGCACTTCTTCCCTTGTGGATCGCTTATTTGATTTCTGAGAGAGTCTAGATGTGTATGAGAGATCACATTAAGACCAAAATACTTTTAAGAGATGTCATTTAGTTGTTAACTTGCTAAAGTTACAAGTAAATAAGTAACTTCGGCGATAATCGAAATGCGGACGATTGAGGAGTTTACTCGGGTTTTTGTGTTTCTGACCTCGATTTGGTCCTAGATCTTTACATGATGATTAAATAACATGTTTAGATGTGTTAGACTTCAATAAGGATGCATATATGTAAGTATTAGATATCATTCATAATATCCTTAATATGATTTAAATCTTGTTTGAATGCTTGTCGAATCGACGGTTTGATTGCTACTTTGCTACTTGTCGTTCTTCTTCTTTGTACAAATTTTTCGGTTGGTATTATTTTGACCCTAGATGACTAGGGGACATTGGGGAATTAACTTAGAATTATTTTTGAGTGGTCGTGTAGCGTTTACACGCTCACGCTGAGTTTGATTTTCGGAAATTTCGCGTATTTCCAGAAGGCCACGATAGGTCGTAGTATTTTGGCCATAACTTTGTATAAACTTCGAATTCGGATCCGTTTGATGTGTTAGAACCTAGACTCATAGATATTTCTAAACATACCTTTTGTGTAATTTTAGGACGTTTATTTCGGTACAGGACCATTTTGTAAAATGACCCAAATTCTGGTCTACTATAGTTGACCACTCATTGTGTGTTAGACTTTCTATTTGGCCAACCTAACCTACCCAAACCCAACCTAACCCACCCTAAACCACCCTAGTTTGACCTATATATCCTCCTCTGCATTCTTGACAAGTTTTGGGAGCTTTGAGTGCATGCAAGCCACTTGGCAAGGAGAGAACATCAACATGCACTACATGCATTGGCCACTCTTCCCACTCACCATTGCAAGCCTTGGGGAAGCCAATACACCCACTAAGCCTTCCATTTTCTGTCATCTCTTTCCAAAAACGTGGCTGATCATTTCTCTAAGGTTAGAGAGGAGTTCTTGAAGGTTCTTGGGTGATCAACAATGGTGGCCAAGTCTTGAGGAAGCCATTTCCAAAACCCAACCATAGAAGAGGAGAGGAGGTCAAGGAGATCACATACCCACCTTTGCATGGACGTTTTGTACATCTTGTAGGACTGATTTAAGGTGAGTTACAACATCTCTTCTTATTTCTTTTAGCCTCATTGACCCTAGGGAAAACAATCTTGCTATATGAGGTCAATGAGAGCACATAGGACTTTGTAGAGATGCCATGTTCTAGTTTATGCTATGTGATGAATTTGGGTTGTATGAACAGATTATAGACCTATTATAAACCATGATTTTGATGTCATTTAAGTGTGGTAATGCATGACAAACCATTCTACTTTGTTGTTTAAGTATTGGGAGCATATTGGATGAGATAGTTAGGCTTGTAGAGATGCCATGATCTTGTATGTGCTAAATAATGTATTTTGGGTTGTGTAAACAGATTATGATCAGTTTGTAAATCATAATTTTAATGCTATTTAAGTGTGATAATGCATGATAAATCATTCCATCTTGTTGTTTAAGCATTAGGAGCATGTTTGGTGAAATAGCTAGGCTTGTAGAGATGCTACGTTCACGTATATGCTAGATGTTACATTTTTGATTGTATGATCAGATTATAAACAGGTTATAAACAGGTTGTAAACCATGTTTAAGATGTTATTTATGTGTGATAATGTATGATAAATCACCCTACCTTGTTGTTTAAGCATTGGGAGCATGTTTGATGAAATAGTTAGGCTTGTAGAGATGCTATGTTCTCGTATATGCTAAATGTTGCATTTTGGTTGTATGATCAGATTATGAACAGATTATAAACCATGTTTATGATGTTATTTATGTGTGATAATGTATGATAAATCACCCTACCTTGTTGTTTAAGTGTTGGGAGCATGTTTGATGAAATGGTTAGTCTTGTAGAGATGCCATGTTTCACTTATATATGCTAGATGATGAAATTTTGGTTGGATGAACATGTTGTAAAGTATGTTTATGATGACATTGATGTGTAGATATATATGATGAATTATTCTATCTTGTTTGTTTAAGTGTTGGGAGCATATTTGATGAAATGGTTAGACTCATATTTGATGAAATAGAAAGAATGAATATATATGCCTTGTTTGTGACTTCTATTCTATGTTGACTAGTTAATTGTTTGAGTGGAGTTTTATGGGTTTAATAACCTTAGTAAACAGATTGTAAAGTATGTTTATGATGATATTCAAGGGTAGAGATATATGATAAATCATTCTATCTTGTTTGTTTAAGTGTTGGAAGCATGTTTGATGACTTGTGAATGAGTATATAGCCTAACTTCCGACCGTGATTCTATGTTGCCTACTTAAATGTTTGATTTGGGGTCTTATGGGTTTAATGACCTTAGTAACCTATTGATTCATGTTAGTATGGACATAGAGAGTATTGAGGCCAACGGTTTCTATACCCTAATTTTGAAAGATTGATTATGACTCAACGGAGTTGACCATTGAGTTAGTATGACATTAGGAGTAATATGCCTAAGTCCTCACGAATTTTGGGTAGTATTAATGGAGGTTAAGCCTCCAAGCATTTTAAAGTGTATGAAGAACACTTGATGATTAGAGCCTTGATTTTATCTCTAATGTGATTATGTGCTAGTTGTGAAGTAAAAGCATGACTAGATGATTGTAGAGTACATGCCTACTTATTTGAGCATATGATAATGTATTACGTGTGCTTGAAGTTTGAGTCAGTGAGTCGGTTTGTTGAGTTTTGGGGCGGGACGATGCATCATCTTCCGCAATTGTGAGATCGCCGCCGATTGCACACACCTCTATCGCACACACACCCCTATCGCGGGATTACACCCTACATCGATGTAACGGTAGGGAAGTAGTTGATCTCGTTGTAGTATGGAAACATGACTTTGATAACTATCGAACTTCGAGGAAATGTCTCGGGGGCGTCGATATCCACGAAAGGGATATCGAGGACACATAAAGGTTTTGTACATGTTTTTGCAGGAGCGACATGGCGGAAAAAGGGTAACGATATCACATCCCTTTTGTATGAATTGACTCACGAGTGCTTATATGTGAATAATGTGCTACGTGAATATGATATGATATGAAATGATGGTTGATTGAATTAATGAAATGTTATACTTGTTGATAACATGATATTCAAGATTGTTAAGTATGAATGCCTTGACATGATTCATTTATGAAATGTATATTATGCCAATAGCATGAATTATTATTGTTGAGCATGATGCCATGACGGAAGATTATGTTAGTAACTTGCTAAGTCTTTATGACTTACTCCTATTTGTTTTGATTGTTTTCCCTAGATCCGAGCCGTGCGAGTGGTTCGAAGTATTTATCAAGTTGCGTTGGTGAAGCTTTGACGAGGTTGCTACGTACCTTGTAATTTTAGTATGTTTTCTTTTGGCAAGGACGATGGGAACATAAAGTTATATAAACTTTATGTGGGGTAGCAAGACTTTGTGTGTTTGATTATTAGTACTTATGTTAATTAGTACTTAATGTTTTGAGAGCCGACATGTGTTAGTCGTGCCTTGTGTATTTTTGATGATCATGCTTTAGTTGTTTTAACCATGTATTGGTTAGTTTATTATGTTTGTTATCCGGCATGTTTTTAACCGTTAAGCATGTTAGACTAGAGTTGTAGACTTAGTTTAATGTTGGGTTCCGGCCGTAACGTCTCCGATGACTTGGTATATAACTGCTATAAATTATTATCACATGATTTTATTTTTGGACCAAGAGATTCATTATCTCTAAGGTTGTGTTAGTTTGAGCTTGTTAGCTCGGGCGCCACTGTTTAATTATATTACGCTTCCGCATGTGTTAAAGTTTTTGGCGTATAGCCGTTATGGCCTTACCCACTATTTGCTATTTGATTTTGTTATGTGCCTTTTGAAAGCGGCACGACCTCGGGATCTCGTCTTGGGATCCGGGTCGGGTCGCCACAAGGTTGGCTCGGCCTTTTAATAAAGTCAGTAGCTACTCTTCTATTCCCAATCTTTTTCGCATTTGGCATGATGGTGTTTCTGTGCGTTCAGAAGTTGGGGCAATACAGGTTGGTCTCCTTTTGTATGGATGCTGGGTAATATGGAAAGCTAGATGCTCGATTGTCTTTGAAAATGTTCATATTTCTGGAGAGTTGCTCTATAAACAGGTCATGCAAGGGTTGAAAGATGTTCTGACTCTTTTCACTCCAAAATCTAACAGCTCTGCTATGGGTTCTTTTTGCTTGCGATACATGGGGTTATCGGTTAGCAAGGTTAATTTGCTAAAAGGGTCGTGGATTCGATGGCAGCCTCCAGCTCCAAACTATGTCAAGCTTAACACAGATGGGTCCTCTAGGGAAGGTATTGCAACTGGTGGGGGCGTGATTAGAGACTCAAATGGGTTTTTCGTCTTTGGTTACTCTAGATTTTATGGGCCTGGATCTAATACGAGTGCGGAATTTCAGGATCTCCGAGATGGTTTGATTTTATGTCGTAACATGAATTATGATAAGGTCTTAGTGGAAGTGGATTCTTTGGTGGTTGCTTCAGCCATTAAGGGTATGCATGGTTGTCCGTGGCTTTATATCTATGACCTTCGTCGATGTCTTAGTCTTCTAGGTAATTATGAGGTTCATCACATTTATCGTGAGGGAAATTCAGCTTGCGCATGCAGACAGTTGGATCTTGCTCATGCTACTAGGACTGACCAGAATTTTTCCTCAGTGACGCAACTTGTAGGGGAGGTCCGTCGTGCGCTTCAGCATGATGCTTTAGGATTATTTTCTTTTCGTAAGCACTAGCTCCTTTATTGTATTTCCTTTTTCGAGGTCAGGCTCCTTTGTCCCCCCTTTTGTTGGGTAAGGCTGGTTGTCCCCCTCTAGTTTGTATTTTATTTTTATTTTATAAAATCGCAAGTGTAATTGCCCCTCGCTTTCTTAAAAAAATAAAATAAAAAATAAAATAAAAATATGCTAATCATGTGCAAAACCC
>CM028378.1:4818423-4849854 GCA_013146195.2 Codonopsis lanceolata
GCGACAATGATGTCGGTGGCGAGGATAGGTTGGATATCTGGAAGATTGATGTTTGAGCGGGAGGAATGACTTTTCGGGGTCAAAGCCTTCCCATTATCGCTTGGATTTTGAGGTTCTTGCACGAAGGAAAAACAAAATAAAAGTTAGGGCTTTTCATCTAGACATCTAAACAAGTAGGAATTTCAAGTTTTCCAAAATAATTCGAAATTTTCAACGAAAAAAACTTGAAACCCTAGAATGTTTAGAGAAACCACACTCGAGAGAAAAACATAACGAGAGTTTTCATAAGAATGAACAATGAATTAGACAAAAACATTTGTTAGTATTCAAGTATGTAAGAACAATAATGGCGAATCACGTTTAAACTTCGAAATGGCCGGTTTGAATTCAAAAGGATTTTAAGATGTTATTGAAATGTAAACGATGCATGAAAATTCCGAGTAGAGTAGAGATAAGCGTACCAGATGTTGAAGATGAGAAGAAGAAAGAAGAAGAAATTTACGAGATAGTTATCTGGAGAGTTTAAAGTCAAGGGTTTCGTAAAGTTTGGAAATAATGATTCGAGGGGATTATTTAAAGGCGAAAATATCGGTTTGAAAAGCGGGGCAAAGATATTTTCTTAAGTACCAAATTTTGTCCTTGACCCCTTTATTGCTTTAGAAACCTCTTTGGAAAATAGACTAAGTAAAGTACTAACCTTTAGGTCTTGGGTAAAGAGAACTTCGTCTTAGATTAGTCTATCTTGGGTCTCTAGGTATGAAAGAAATATTTAACAAAAATTTTAAAATTAAGCATAGGATCAATCATACCAGATTTCTCCTTAAATAAGCAAACACAGTGGCATCCGGTGGTTTTGTGAGAATGTGCGCCAATTGATGCTCGGTTGGAACATCGGGCCGATGTTGTTACCTTTCCACATGATCTTTGAGAAAATGATAACGAATATCAATGTGCTTTGTCTTTGAATGCATTCTTTGGATTTTTGGAGGCGAAATAGGCGATGTGTTGTCACACACATATTAGGCGATTTCGGTCTTGATGTTGTAGTCCACCAATTGTTGCTTCATCCATAGCGGTTGAGCAACAGTAGCTTGCACAATATATTACCTTACGTGGTTGAGTTGCCTTGATCCTTGTTTCTTGCAGACCGTGAGGCAGTGCATTTCCAAAAATTGACAAGTCCCAGCTGGTGCTTCTTACGCTCACTTTGCGGTAATGCTGCGTCGAGTATCCAACTAAATTGAAGTTGTTGGATTTTGAATACCGATGCCTAGATTTGTTGTTTTTGAAACATATCGATGATACGTTTGGCGACAAGCAAATGTGACTCCTTTGGATGCTGAAATCTAGCACAAACAAAACGACAAACATAATGTCGGTCTACTAGCGGTAAGGTAAAGAAGTGAACCTATGATTCCTCGATACTTGGTCATGTTCTCTTGCTTTCCCTTTTCATCTTTGTCAAGATGGCGATCGGTAGACATTGGAGTTTCAAATCCTTTGGTGAATCAAGACCAAACTTCTTGATTAGTTCCTTTGCATATTTGGTTTGGTGATGAAGATTCCTTCGAAAGTGCATTGTATCTGCGGTCTCTAGAAAATAGGTAAGTTAAGCCCATCATGCTCATCTCGAACTTGCTTTGCATTAGCTTCTCGAATCTTTTGCCGAGCCGCAGGCTTTGGTTAGTTGATCCAAAGATGATGTCGTCCACATAGATTTGTACCGAGAAGAGAATGGCCTTTGTGTTTGAGGATGAATAAAGTAGTGTCGATTCTTCCTCTCACGAATCCTTGTTCAATTAAGAACTTGGATAGAGTTTCATACCAAGCTCTAGGAGCTTGCTTGGCCAGTAGAGAGCTTTCTTGAGTCGGTAGGCGTGGTCGGTTGTCGGAGATGACAAATCACGGAGGTTGTTCACGTATACGATTTCTTGAAGATCACCATTCGAGAAAGGCACTCTTAACATCCATCGATACACTTTGAAGTCCATGAGCGAGGCATAAGCTAGAAAGATTACGATTGCTTCTAGTCTAGCAACGAGGGCAAATGTTTCATCAAAGTCAATTCCTTCTTCACGTCTGTCGGTAGCCACGGCAACCAATCTAGCTTTGTTTACGGTGACATTTCCATCTTCATCTCTTTTATTTGAATACCCACTTGGTGCCGATAGTGGATGATCGATCGGTCTTTGAACTAAGCTCCACACCTTACATCTTTCAAGCTGGTTCAGCTCTTCTTGCATAGCTTCAATCGAGTTATGATCTTCGATAGCTTCATCAATCTTCTTTGGTTCGAGTTCGAGATACAAATGCGTAAGCAAACAAGCGTTTCTTCTCGAACCTTATTTCTCGTCTGGACTCGAGTTGAGATCACCAATGATTTGGAAATGGGATGATCTCTTGCTTCAATAACGATTGGAGGAAAATCACTTACGGAGGATTCTTCCCTTAAATGCAGGTTGGTTGAGAAGGAGATTCAAAAATGCAGTTCGAGAAGAAATAGAGTCTTCAAAACTTTCATTTTACGGTGAACAAGAAGGATGAGAGATGCGTAAAGGTGCTTGGGGTAAAAGCAGAAGAGATGGGTTCGAGGGTCAAAAGAAAGAGTTGTTATCGGTATCGGTAGAGGTCTCTTCTAGGTGAAGGATTACCGATATTGGAGGGATCTGCATTTAGTTGCCGTTCGATAAGGATTGGAAGTAGATCTTTGTATTTGTACTGTCTCATCATTATCGGAATCATTAGCAACGTTCGGAGCCATTCTAGGCTCTAACAAATCATATTCATCAAAAGAAACATGCAGATTCTAAGATTTTTAAGTTAGATTCTTGAAAATGCGAAAATGCTTTTGAATGTTTGGAATACCCAGAAAAATTCCTTAGATCGATTTTGCATCAAATTTTCCTCTATACTCTTTTCCATTGTAAAGAATAAAACATTTACAGTAGAAGATTTTAAGAAATCCAATGTTTGGGGATCTTCCTCTCCAAATTTCATATGGAGTTTTATTATGAAACTTGTTTACCGAGGGATCTATTTTGGGTAAAGCAAGCGGTATTGGTATACTTACGCCAATACAAAACGGAAGTTTAGCCCGCGCATTGTTCTAGCCGCTTCAATCGGTGTTACGTTCTTCCGTTCGGCTACACCATTTTGTTGAGAATGCGGCGAGAGAGTTGTGGCGATCCCATGGTCATCGCGGTACTTTTCTACACCATTGTTTTTGAATTCGGTCTGTTGTCGATCTTATGTCACAAATGTCTTCAAGCTTTTGAGTTTGAAGTCTTCTAAAAAGTGCGATGACTAGATCATATGTTTCATCTTTAGATGTCATAGTTTCAATCCAAGTGAATCTAGAGTAGTCATCGACTACTACAAGTGTGTACTTGTCTCCCGAAATCTGGTAGTAATAGGTCCAAAGAGATCCATATCTGAAGTTGAAGAGATGCGTTTGTTGATAAAGCAGACTTTCTTTTGAAGGAAGACTTGGAAAGTTTTCCTAGTTGACAAGCTTTACAACTTACGTCATGATCGGCGGACAAAGTAGGTAGACCTTTGACAAGCCCATTTTGGAGGCTTGGAGAGGTGCTTGAAGTTGAGGTGGCGAGGCAGCTTGTGCCATAGCCGGTGTTGTCACGAACATTGTTGGCTACTAGACACGAGTTTGAGAATCTCCCTAGAAGATTTAAGTCCACGACATAGCGTTTCCTTGTCTATTGCCGGTCGGTATTGTAGAAACACGATTCACGTCTTTGATGAGGCCTTGGTTGGAATTGAATTGGCATAGAAGTCCTTTGTCGCTTGAGAATTGTGATATGCTCGAGAAGATTGTGCTTTAAACCACTTACTAGAGAAACTTTGTTGATGGAGAGACTTCCTCTAGTAATTGAGCCATATCCAATTGTCTTTCCTCTTGCATTGTCTCAGAAAATAAGCGTGGGACCTTTTGCTTGACTATATACGTAAGAAGACTTACATTCCCATCATGTGTCTTGAGCGACCCTTTGTCTAGGTACCGGATGTCTTTGATTTCGATTCTATAGCCATGAAGCATTCTGTACAAGAGTTAAAGCAAAACAAGGTACCCTTTATTTGGGTCTAAGGATTAGCAACCTTTTGCAACCCATACACCTTGACCTTGAGAGAACTAGGTCTCTCGGATCTTGGAGTGAACCTTAGCGGGCATGCGGTGCCGGATGGCTAAGCAATGACAAGAATGACATAAATGGAAAGACCATAGAGAATTGTTAGCGACTTCAGGCGAAAGTGCTTATGATCATTCCTTTTCTTGACATTCATTTTGGTTCGGCTTGCTTGTTATTTGTAGACTTAATTGGTTTCTTTCGACTCTTCCTAGGTAGGTTACTAACGGACTTAGCTTTAGCTTTTACGGTTTGAGAACCTTTTCGGAGGATTCGGTAGAATACCTTTAAGTTTACCTTCAACAGTAAAGGATCTTGCTGTTTCATGAGACAAACTTGATAGTTACAGGTAGAGGTTTAGCCGGTCTACCGTCGGCCGGACTTTGCCTTGGCATAGTGGTTCTTGCCGGTAGACTTCACTTTCTCTACCGTTACCTTCTCAATTTCTCATTTGAATCATTCATTTTGGCTTTTCCTTTACGAGCTTTAGGGTAAATATAAGGGACACTTGAGTAACCAAGGCCTTGTTTCCCTAAATTTCCAAATGTACGTTTAGAGAAAGATATATCATTAGCGGTTTGGAGGATTCTCCTTTCTCTTTGTGAAAGATTGTCGGAAGAGACATATCTGAATATCCTATGCTGTTTTATCATTGCTAGATTTTTGGCTTGTAAGGATTTCTTCAAATGCATCCTTGGAATTATTCGAGGAGTCAATTGTCTTTTCAAGGCAATTTTCTCTAGGTCTAGTCCTTTGATGTGCTCGGTTAGGCAGTCAATTTTGTCATGAAGAAATTTGTTTTCTTCCTTGATTTGATACTCTCTTGTCGGCGGCTATTGAGAGTTTGAATCTCATTGCCATCAAAGATTTCTGTTTGTGAGTTTCTCACGGTTCTTTGCCGATTTAACATAGGCTACTCTAAAGGAATTAAATTCTTCAAGCATATCTGATTATCCTTGAGAAGTTCTTCCTTCTTGAAGTTATCCTTCTTTGGTTTCATTTTTGTCCAAAGGACTTGGTGAAACTACAACTTCATTTTCGAGTCATAGGTAGGACATGAATCATGAGCTATTAAGCATATGTTAGCTTGCTCACAATCCTCTTCCTCCTCTTACGAATCGGTTTCAAACCATGTAGCAACTTTGTTTATCTTCTATGTCTTGACCAACATACCTTTTTGTTTTTGAAATTTTCTATAAGAGGGTTTTCGGTATGCTTCAAATTTTGGCTTAGGACATTTTGAGGCAAAATGACCGAGGTTTCCTACGGTTATAACACACAAGCTCTTCCTTGGATGAGCTTTCACCAATCTTCCTGAAAGGTTGTTGGTGAGTGTTCTTCCTTCCATATTTTGCAAATTTTTGAAAACGTTTAACAAACATAGCAAATTGTTCATCGGATAAAAAATCATTTTCACTGGAAGAAGTAGAAGGTTTGTTTTCAACAATGATTTCTTCTTGGACCATGGTGGCGAGAGACACGGTTACGAATGTTTGTCTTGCTCTAGAGCTTGATTAACTTCAAGTTCATAAACCTTTAAACTTGCGTAGAGACTACGAAGAGTCATCTCGTTTAAGTTCTTAGATTCTTTCATAGCCGTGGTCTTTACATGCCATAAGCTACCTAGAGAGCCTAGAAACCTCATGTTCATTTCCTTTTTGTCATACGTTTTACCAAGAGAAAAGCAACTATTTATTACCTCAACTGAATCGATCGTATGCTTGTCTCAAGGTTTCCTTAGGATCCTTTTTGAAAGAATCAAAGCTGGCTGGATGTATGTATATTTTACATTGTCTCTTGTGTCTTGGTCTCCTTCCAAGTATTCTACAAGAGCTTCCCACATCTCTTTCGCGGTTGTACATCGAATCACTTCTTGGTATGTGCTTGTGTCTAGAGAGGCTGGTGATTATGTTAATTGCTTTCTTTGTCAAGTTCAACCGACTTTCTATCGTCCTCTGTCCATTCGATTCTTCTTTAGGAACTTACGGGGTTCCAGCGATGGAGGCTAGAAGATTTGCCTTCATTGGTACATGTTGACTGCGGTGACACATTTCCATAATCTGTTGTCAATAGAGTTCATGAATCTCATTACTTTATCCTTCCATACATCAAAATGTCCTTCGTCCAATATTGGGACGTGGTTAGCATTAGATGTAGGCAGCATATAGTGTGTTTGTGCCATTATGTCGTATCTCTCAAGAGTTTAATCTTGGAAAAACTTGTTTTCGAAGAGTAAGGCTCTGATACCAATTGTGGGTCCCAATGAGCACAATAATAAGCTAGAAGGGGGGTTGAATAGCTTATTAACACTTTAAAACTTTTAAAGTAAGTTCCTTGAAAGTTACTTGCAATCTATGAAAAGAATCAAGTAGCGGAAGACCTTCAAGAAAATTGTTCAGTGCTGCCGATAAGGACTACCGGTAGACCTTTTCAGATTACTTAAGTTACTGTGAAATGGATGAAGTAAACAATGAAACTAGCGAGTTCAATAATTAAGCAGACGAAGGAAATAACACAAGTATTTTGGGATGGTTCACACTATAATGAGTGCTACGTCCACCACCAAGGCGATCAACCTTGGATTTAAATTGTGCACTATGTTTTCCACTTAGATCAATTACAAAGAATATCCCTAATGGATCGTGTACAAAATATTGACTTGTGTTTGGGTCTAGGGAATTAAATATCGTAAATACAAGATATTTAATTAGATGCGATATAGTTAATGGAAGTAAACAACAAGAAGAATAAAACAATAAATGTTGAAGAGCGACTTCTTGTTGTTGATGAGGACTTCTAGATCTGTTGAGGATCTATTGAATGCTTGGTGAAAGACTTGGAGTTGTAGATTGAGCAATTCTTTAAGTGTTCGATTGATTACATGCGGTTGTCACACTTGATCCGGTCTTTAATGGCGTATTTAAAGAAGGTGCACTTCAAAGATCCGTTGGAGAAGGCGAAGACTTCAACAGCTCTTTTCATAAATGCATTAAATGCATGGGGTTTGTCGATCAAGAAATTTCGTCTTCACGAGATAACTAGAGCGATAATCATTTACGAGATCTTCAAAAAGGTGGGCGATTTGGTGTTAGATCGAGATGAAGCGAAAAGTAGGGGACGATGCTTTCTTGCTTTACTTGTTCGGGGCGAAAAGTATTCACTGCTTTTCGGAAAGTTGCTTTCGGCGGCTTGACATGTCGAGAAAAAGACTTGGATTAATTCAAATATCAAATGAGAATAAGTTTGAATTAATCCGCTAGCTTTGATGGAGAGGACACGTAGAAGCGGATCGGTGGACACGAGGTCTACCGATCTTAAGCTTTGAGCGGGTCTTCAGGTGAAGCGAGAGAAGTGGTCTTCCGATGTTCTGAAAAGGTCCTACAAAAACTATACAAGGCAAAGTTCTATACACAGTTGCCACGCTAATCGATACGCAGCCCGATTAGCCACTGAAGTATAAAACTAAAGTAATGTACTGATCAGATATAAATTTAACATAAGAATCAACAATGTATGAACCTGGTCCTAACTTATCACTCTCGTGCATCGATAGGTCCAATTTATTGTGATGGTGAGCCAGTGTACGACATATGCACATTGGTCATGCAGTTATCCGCACCTCTAGGCCTTTATTATTTGCGATTACATTCATTTGTTCAAAGCAAAATAATATAGGGATTGATAAACAACACAATCAACAATAATTGCATGAACATTTATGAGAATCAAAACATAAATTCGATACAAGTTACCTCCCACCTCCTAGATTATGGATGATTTAGTTCATCATAGACAATGAACAGCACATGAAGATGATCGGATACATGATTTGATCTTCAATACTTGAAATTACACAATCTAATTATGATATACAATCTAAAAACTACCTAAAATCTACCTAAGAGTGCTTCCAGTCGTCTCCCCTTTTTTGTTCTCGGCATCTAACTTCAATATATACTCGGGAGTTGTAATCCAATCGAATCACTGTGTGAAAATCCGAAAATAGCGTGTTCTGACCACCTTGCGGTGCCAGGTGTTGAGTACTGCGTCGCAAGGTCTCGATGTGTTTGGCCTTTGGCTGAGCTTCTCATCGCTTGCTACCTTGCGGTCGCAAGGTCGATGTACAACGTCGCAAGGTCTTCAGATCTGACAGTCTTCACTTTTTCTTCATTTTTCCTCTTTTGGCCCTTCTTGAAATTTGCACTTAAAACCCTGGAGTTTCGCATATTTTCACTAATAACCCTGAAACTTACAAAACTCACCGAAAACATATATCAGTAGCCAAAAGCCTCGTGAAATAGCATAATTTAAGTCATAGAACTATATAAAATCGACGTATAAAATACATCGATCAGTGAGGTTCCCGAGTCGCGACCCGCGCCCCGCGCGCCCTTGGATAGGGGTGTGCGTACGTGTGGATGCGGGACACCACTGCTCTCGTTCCACCCTCCCTTGTTTAAGGGAAGACGAAATCAAAAGTGCGAGAGGTGTGCTGTCTATGTTAGCACGTTGGAATGCGCCTCGGTTGCCTTTAGTGGATTTTTTATCCAATATGGGAGCTTATGGTTTCCCGCATCAAGTTATCCCTTTTTTAGGGGATACCAGGATATGGGAATGCATTACCCTTTCATTCTCATTCTCCCTTTTTTAGGGGAGAACGAAAAAGTGCAAAAAAGGATATTGCGACGCCCCCATTATGGATTTTATTTAAAATAGCTTTATGGCCCATTTCAGATCACTATGGGAGCTTTGGATTTCCCGCATCAAGTTATCCCTTTTTTAGGGGATACCAGGATATGGGAATACATCACCCTTCCATTCCCATTCTCCCTTTTTTAGGGGAGAACAGAAAAGTGCAAAGAAGGAGTGTTGCGAGGCCCCACTGGATCTGAAAGTTTTAGAGTTGCCATCTTTATTTTAAGGCAAAAATAAAGCAAAACCAGAAAAAGAAAAATAAACCAGAGAAAAAGAAAACGGGTTCGGAGGCTAAGTTACGAGTTGGGAAGGTCCTAGGCACCCAACTCGCCCTTTCGATCTCAAAAGTGGTTTTTGGCTGAAGTATGCTTATTGTTATATTTATTTAGCAAATAAATAAAGCATTAAAAGACAGGAAATTAAAACAAATACATCCATGGCTACATTATTTACGGACTCGCAGCCATTTCCTTACAATAATTACAAATGTACTTAAAAATATTTGGCCATTATAACGGCCCTTTTACATAATATTTCCTATTCTAATCCGGGCAGCACAACGGCTTATATTGACTACATTGTGTCGGATTTAAATAACAACTTTAAATAATAAATGAACGAAAAAGTAAATAAATAAATAAAATAACGCCCTTAAAGGCTTTTACCTTTTAGAGCGGTAGTGTGCTGGCTTTGTCCTTCAGGGAGAGGGAGTCTTTTTTGTTGTTTGTTGTGTGGTTGTTGTTTTGATTTGGGCAGAGTAACTGCTTATTTCGGTGACTTTCGGCTTGTCTGCTCGGGTAGAGTGACAACTTATTTTGGTAGGTTTTGGCCTTTTTGGTTGGACGGAATAACGGCTTAGTTTTTCGGTTTTTCAGCTCGTTACTCGGGCAGAGTAACGGCTTACTTTGGTATTTATAACCGGTGAATATTTATTTTGGCGGAGTTTGGACGGGGTTTGGAGACTTTAGTGGGCTTCACTCACCTATCTCACACCTCTCACTAACATTCGCTTCGAAGGAACGCAGAAGAATTCTTTCAGCGCTTCGTTGCGATGATTTCTGAACACTGGAGAAGGGACTCGGTACCTCATATTTATAGGCGGGAGTGAGGAGTCATCCGGCATTTGTGAATTTCCTTCAGCCGCTGCCTTCGATTGTACACCGAGCTTCACTGAGCGCACAATGCGTTAAGTCGAGAGGCTACAGTAGCAGAGCTGGCGCGGCATAATGGATCCCTTGGCATGGCGCCCAAAGCCCTTTTAGGCCGCGCCAAGGCACTATTCTTCTTTCATTTTTGACACTTTCACCCCTCGTAATTTACTATTTTGCGCATCATGCTTTGCCTTTCGCATCTTTAACTCCTGTAACTTGACATTTGTTAAGTTTGAACAGTTCTTGATATCACATGTCAGAGTCACATACCAGGGGTATGAAATTGGGGTGTCTACAGTATGCATAGTAAATGTGCTTTGTTGTAAGTTAAGATAGGGTTTACAAGTGTAATAAATGTGGTTAACAGATATAGTTGTATTTGAGTATGAACATGTTTATGTGCACTATTAGTAAGAATAACTTAGTCTATTGCATGATAGGATCATGATTATCCTTGCTTAATGATTATGACATGTTTAAACTGTTGCATGATTACGTGAGACTGTAGTGAAGGATGCTTAAGATTTTCTCATAACCCTTCGCATCCTTGCAACGAAAGCTTTTGAAATCCAATTTAGCCAGTACCCTAAATTGGTGATCAAAAGAGGTTCGTTGGTGGACTAGGATTGGTAGCAAGTAGGTTAGAAATTGACTAAACCTCTTACCAAAAGGAAAGGAAAATAAATGGAATAAATTTTCATTCGATGCTATTATGTGCCCTTATGTGCTTTGCCCATGATTTGGAAATTGCGAGTATGGCTTGCATGATCATGAATGTTAACTTACTTGTTTTAGAAGGGTGTTGTGGAACACTCTTCCTTAAGTTTGCGAATTGCTCTATCGGCAATCTTTACTTTTTGTGATCTAGAGTTTCTTGTATTTATATTTCATGTTGTGGCTTCGAAACAAATAGTTTCGAGAGATCGGTGATTATAATGTCTTTGAATATGCTTTGGTGACATAGTTGGAATTCACATGGTTAAATAATTAATAATGGAATTTGTGCGCTTTTATGACTCAAGTATGAGTCAAGATATTTTCAATCTTAAGTGTTTGGTATTATGGTTATTACCAATTTTTGAACTTATGAATGTGAGATTTTTGGTAGTTTGATTTCCGACTACTTGGTTTGGTTATTGTGGTAGTAGACTCGGAGATTGAGTCTAGGTTTATGGTTTCGAGCATCGAGTGTTCACTCGGGATTGTGAGACACCGTAGTTGTGTCTGGGTATTTGATGTTAGGTGATGACCTAGCATTGGTTTGAGATATGGCTTAGAATTCGGGACGAATTCTTTTTAAGGGGGAGAGGATGTAAGACCCCGATTCCTGGTTAGCTTGAATTACGTGCAATGCTCGCACTTCTACCCTTATTGATCGCTTGTCTGGACCATGAGAGAGTCTAGATGTGTATGAGAGATCACATTAAGACCAAAATACTTTTAAGAGATGCCATTTAGTTGTTGACTTGCTAAAGTCACAAGTCGTAACTCGACGCTAGTCGAAATGCGACGCGATTGAGAGTTTACTCGGGTTTTGTGTTCCTGACCTCGATTTAGTCCCAGATCTTTACATGATTATTGGTTAACATGTTTAGATGTGTTAGAACCATAGTTGGATGCATTCTTTAAGTCTTGTAAGGTTTTGACGCTCCGAGGATAGCAATTCTCCTTATCGCGTAGTTTGAGATTGAGCCGGGTGATCGTCTCGTGTTTCGGGAGCTCATTTCTCCTATTTGTTGTTAATCATCTGAGGAGCATTCAGGCCTATTTAATATCCTTTTGAAGTGTTTATAATCATGGGTTGTTGCCCGTCGGTTTGTGGTTTCATTCGACGTTTCGTTAGCAAGTTGTTGTGCCTTCCGCCGGTTTCGCACCGGGTTGTTTCGGGTGTTGTTTATGGGAGTTTAGACCTACTTTAAAAGTGATTTGAGACTTGTGTGGTTTAGCCAAGGGTTTGAGGACTTTAAGGGTTGAATTATAGGCCGTTTCGAAGCTTTAAGGCTTGCGGTTGCATGCGGGAACGACTGGACGCGAACAACGTTGCACAAAATTCACCAAGGAAGGAAAAAGGTATGAAGCGGTCGCTTCATATTGCTGCCATGCGACCGCATGGGTTACAAGACAGACTTGTCTCTGTTCTGATTTTTGTTGTCTAATTCCTATTCTACCCCCACTAAACCTCCTCTAAACCCCTCCTAACACCCATACTTAAACCTAAACATGTCCTAACACTCTTGGGGAGTTAATTAAGGTTTGATTAAAGATTGATTAAATCTAACACTCCCTAATTGTACCAAGGAAATCTCATTTGTGCCCTTACTAGTTGGGAGGTATAAATAGCCTAATTCCCTTTGAGACTTCAGCCATCTCTCATTTCTTCCTCCTTTCTTTCATACGTATAGAGTGGGGGAGTTAGATTCGATAGAGGCTTGGAGCCCTAGCCTCCTTCTTACTCCGATCTACGACGATCCAACCGTCCGATTGCCGCCAAACTTCGGATTCTTGACGTATGCGACGAGTGGAACAACTTCACCGATAGGATTTCCATTCCTTCTAGTTTTTATTCAAGTCAAGTAAGCTACTAGACTCGCTCTTCTCTTGATTTTGTGCTCATTGACCCTAAGGAAAACAAAGATGCTTGCTATTTGAGGTCAATGAGTACACAGGTATGATGTGTGTGATTTTATTTTGAATTTTGGATTTTTGGTGAGTGAACTTGCCAGAAGCATGAATAGGTTGATTTATATGTTTAATGAAGTATGATATTAAGCTTCAATTTGTGAGTTTGGACTTGATATTGATGGGTACATAATTCCCTAGAAACATAGGGTTTGATATGATGATTATGTAGTAAATGGGTTCTTGATATTATGAATGATTTTGGGGGATTTTATGGAATACTATGAGTTGTTGGAATCACATATGTATATGTTTAAAGTTTGGGAAGTATACTTGATGAATCTTGAATTTTGATTGTAATCATGAATAGTGAATTTTTACAATGGGTTACATGTTGGAATGCTTCGTTTGACTTTTGAGAATAAAGTTGACTCTCATGTATATAAGAGTATGTTGATATCTAATTCATGAACTTTTGGTTGTGAGCATGAATAATGATTTATCATTTTGGATTACATGATTAAAATGTAATGTTTGACTTCATTGGGTTGAGTTGACTTTTATGAAAATAAGAGTATGTTGGTCAACTATGATTCATGAATTGAAGGTTATGAGCATGCTAGATTAATTTATATCTTGGTGATGAGCATGCTAGAGGAAATTACACCTTGTTTAGATTAATGGTTATTTTGGATGAAAGCATGCTTGATTAAATGCTATATGGAGATGCATGCTTGAAATGTAATGGTTGACTTTAAATGTTAAGTGTTGACCTATGAACCATGTCTTGGGGTTTTTGTTGGGAAGGTATGGATTGTTGGGTTGCACAATGTTGCTAACCTTAAGAACTTAGCCATGAATAATAGCTAATGAATAATAGGAGGGCTATGATGCAAATAGCTTCTATGCCTTCAAATTTGAAAAGAGTAGAAATGACTCCACGGAGTCGATTATTGGACTAATATGAATATAGTGAATCACTTATTAAGATCCTACGGAATTTGGGGTAGTTTTGACGGAGGTCAAGCCTCCGAACGTTTTCAAGTGTATGTAGAACACTTGGGTATTAGAGACTTGATATTATCACTCTAAGATGTTTATGTGTTAGTTAGCATAGAAATGCATAACTATGTGAATTAAAAGTAAATATCTACTTGATTGGATTAGTGCGGTGTGTTGTACTTTTGCTTTGGATGAGCATGCGAGTATATATTACATGTGCTTGTGTTTGAGTCCAACTGGCGGTTTTTGGTTTGAGTTTTGGCAGGACGATTGTGGCGACCCGACCCGAGTCCCAATACGAGACCCCGAGGTCGTGCCGCCTAGAAAAAGCACGTAATGAAAACAAATAGCAAATAGTGGGTAAGGCCATAACGGCGGTACGCCAAAAACTTTAACACATGCGGAAGCGTATAATAATTAAACAGTGGCGCCCGAGCTAACAAGCTCAAACTAACACAACCTTAGAGATAATGAATCTCTTGGTCCAAAAATAAAATCATGTGACGCAACAATAGGCACACATAACAATTTATAGCAATTATATATCAAGTCATCGGCGACGCTACGGCCGGAACCCAACATTAAACTAAGTCTAGAACTCTAGTCTAGCATGCTTAACGGCTAAAAACATGCCGGATAATAAACATATTAAACAAACCAATACATGGTTAAAACAACTAAAGCATGAGCATTATAATTACATAAGGCACGACTAACATATGTCGGCTCTCAAAACATTAAGTACTAATAAAAATAAGTATTAATAATCAAACATATCAAGTCTTGCTACCCCACATAAAGTTTATATAACTTTATGTTCCCGCCGCCCTGCCAAAAAAAAGGTACTAAAATTAACAAGGTAGCAACCTCGTCACAAGCTTCACCAACGTATCTTGATAATCACTTCGAACCACTTGCACGGCTCGGATCTAGGAAAACAATCAAAACAAATAGGAGTAAGTCATAAAGACTTAGCAAGTTACTAACATAACTTCCTGTCATGGCATCATGCTCAACAATAATAATTCATGCAATTGGCATAATATACATTTCATAAATAATCATGTCAAGGCATTCATACTTAACAATCTTGAATATCATGTTATCAACAAGTATAACATTTCATTAATTCAATCAACCATCATTTCATATCATATCATATTCACGTAGCACATTATTCACATATAAGCACTCGTGAGTCAATTCATACAAAAGGGAGGTGATATCGTTACCCTTTTTCCTCACGCGCATGTCGCTCCCGCAAAAACATGTGCCAAACTTATGTGTCCTCGATATCCCTTTCGTGGATATCGACGCCCCGAGACATTTCCCCGCCGAGTTCCGATAGTTATCAAAGTCATGTTTCCATACTACAACTAAGATCAACTACTTCCCTACCGTGGCCATCGATAGAGGGTGTGTGCAATCCGGCGATCCATCAAAATCACGAATCTCACAATTCGTGAAGATGATGCATCGTCCCCGCCCCAAAGACTCAACAAACCGACTCCACTGACTCAAACTTCAAGCACACGTAATACATTATCATATGCTCAAATAAGTAGGCATGTACTCTACAATCATCTAGTCATGCTTTTACTTCACAACTAGCACATAATCACATTAGAGATAAAAATCAAGGCTCTAATCATCAAGTGTTCTTCATACACTTTAAAATTCTTGGAGGCTTAACCTCCATTAATACTACCCCAAAATTGTAGGACTTAGGCATATTACTCCTTAATGTCATACTAACTCCAATGGTCAACTCCGTTGAGTCATAATCAATCTTTCAAAAATTAGGGTATAGAAGCCGTTGGCCTCAATACTCTCCTATGTCCATACTAACATGAATCAATAGGTTACTAAGGTCATTAAACCCATAAGACCCCAAATCAAACATTTAAGTAGGCAACATAGAATCACTGGTCAAGTTAGGCTATATACTCATTCACAAGTCATCAAACATGCTTCCAACACTTAAACAAACAAGATAGAATGATTTATCATATATATCTACCCTTGAATATCATCATAAACATATACTTTACAATCTGTTTACTAAGGTTATTAAACCCATAAAACTCCACTCAAAACAATTAACTAGTCAACATAGAATAGAAGTCACAAACAAGGCATATATATTTATTCTTTCTATTTCATCAAATATGAGTCTAACCATTTCATCAAATATGCTCCCAACACTTAAACAAACAAGATAGAATAATTCATCATCTATATCTACACATGAATGTCATCATAAACATACTTTACAACATGTTCATCCAACCAAAATTTCATCATCTAGCATATAGTGAAACATGGCATCTCTACAAGACTAACCATTTCATCAAACATGCTCCCAACACTTAAACAACAAGATAGGGTGATTTATCATACATTACCACACATAAATAACATCATAAACATGGTTTATAATCTGTTCATAATCTGATCATACAACCAAAAATGCAACATTTAGCATATACGAGAACATAACATCTCTACAAGCCTAACTATTTCATCAAACATGCTCCCAACGCTTAAACAACAAGGTAGGGTGATTTATCATACATTATCACACATAAATAACATCATAAACATGGTTTATAATCTGTTCATAATCTGATCATACAACCAAAAATGCAACATTTAGCATATACAAGAACATAGCATCTCTACAAGCCTAACTATTTCATCAAACATGCTCCCAATGCTTACAACAAGGTAGGGTGATTTATCATACATTATCACACATAAATAACATCATAAACATGGTTTATAATATGTTCATAATCTGATCATACAACCAAAAATGCAACATTTAGCATATACGAGAACATAGCATCTCTACAAGCCTAACCATTTCATCAAACATGCTCCCAATGCTTAAACAACAAAGTAGGGTGATTTATCATACATTATCACACTTAAATAACATCTTAAACATGGTTTACAACCTGTTTATAACCTGTTTATAAACTGATCATACAATCAAAAATGTAACATCTAGCATATACGTGAACATAGCATCTCTACAAGCCTAGCTATTTCACCAAACATGCTCCTAATGCTTAAACAACAAGATGGAATGATTTATCATGCATTATCACACTTAAATAGCATTAAAATTATGATTTACAAACTGATCATAATCTGTTTACACAACCCAAAATACATCATTTAGCACATACAAGATCATGGCATCTCTACAAGCCTAACTATCTCATCCAATATGCTCCCAATACTTAAACAACAAAGTAGAATGGTTTGTCATGCATTACCACACTTAAATGACATCAAAATCATGGTTTATAATAGGTCTATAATCTGTTCATACAACCCAAATTCATCACATAGCATAAACTAGAACATGGCATCTCTACAAAGTCCTAAGTGCTCTCATTGACCTCATATAGCAAGATTGTTTTCCCTAGGGTCAATGAGGCTAAAAGAAATAAGAAGAGATGTTGTAACTCACCTTAAACAAGCTCTAAAAGAAGTACAAAAACGTCCATGCAAGGTTGGGTATGTGTTCTCCTTGCTCTCCTCCTCACTTCTACCGTTCGGTTTTGGAAATGGCTTCTTCAATAGTTGGCCACCATTGTTGATCACTCAAGAACCTCCCAAGAACACTAAGAAACTCTCCTTTCAGCTCTCAAAATGTTGTCCACGTTTTTGGAGAGAGAGCATGAGAAATGGAAGGCTTAGTGGGTGTATTGGCTTCCCCAAGGCTTGAAAATGTGAGTGGGAAGAGTGACCAATGCATGTAGGGGTTCTCCCTTGCCAAGTGGCTTTCAATCCACTCAAAACTCTCTCAAACCTTCATGAGTATTCAGCCACGTTTTAGGAGAGAGAGGCTGAAGAAAATGACTTTGGTGGATGTATTTGGTCACCTTATGGCTGAATAGTGGGGTGGGAGGGAGTGACCAATGCATGTTGATGCATGTTGATGTCTTTCCTTGCCAAGTGTCTATTAATCCCTTCAAACTCCCAAAACTTGTCAAGAATGCAGAGGAGGATAGATAGGTCGAACTAGGGTGGTTTAGGGTGGGTTAGGTTGGGTTTGGGTAGGGTTAGGTTGGCCAAATAGAAAGTCTAACACACAATGAGTGGTCAACTATAGTAGAGCAGAATTGGGTCATTTTACAAAATGGTCCTGTACCGAAATACAAGTCCTAAAATTACACAAAAGGTATGTTTATAAATATCTATGAGTCTAGTTTCAAACACATCAAACGGATCCGAATTCGAGTTTCGTACACAAAGTTATGGCCAAAATACTACTGAGACCTATCGTGGCCTTCGAAAATACGCGAATTTCCGAAAATCAAACTCGAGCGTGTGTAAACGCTACACGACCACTCAAAAATAATTCTAAGTTAATTCCCCAAGGTCCCCTAGTCATCTAGGGTCAAAATAATACCAACCGAAAAAGTCGTACAAAGAAGAAGAACGACAAGAAGTAAAGTAGCAATCAAACCGTCGATTCGACAAGCATTCAAACAAGATTTAAATCATGTTAAGGATATTATGAATGATATCTAATACTTACATATATGCATCCATCTAGAAGTCTAACACATCTAAACATGTTATTTAATCATCATGTAAAAGATCTAGGACCAAATCAAGGTCGGGAACACAAAAACCGAGTAAACTCTCAATCGCTCGCATTTCGATTATCGCCGAAGTTACGACTTGTGACTTTAGCAAGTTAACAACTAAATGACATCTCTTAAAAGTATTTTGGTCTTAATGTGATCTCTCATGCACATCTAGACTCTCTCAGAAATCAAATAAGCGATCAACAAAGGAAGAAGTGCGAGCATTGCACGCAATTCAAGCTAACCGGGAATCGGGGTCTTACAACGATGCATTGTCTTCACGAATTGTGGGATTCGTGATCGCAATGGATCGCCACGCCGGGTTTGTACACACCCCTCCACCGATGACCACGGTGGGAAGTAGCGATCTTAGTTAGAGTAATACACATGACTTTGATAGCTATGGAACCCGAACGAGGATTGTTTCGGGGCGTCGATGCCATGAAAGGGTTATCGAGGACACGTTTGTTTCGCAGGAGTTACATGGAAAGCGGAAAGGAAAATCATCTTCTCTCTCTTATGTGGTTTATTTTATGAGCACGTATGAATTGTTGTGCTACATGGTTAATGGTATGATTTTCATGAGATGATGATTTCTTGATAAAATGTTATAATAAAAATATAACATGCTAATCAAATGAAGATTTTATGACTTAATGTTATACTAAAAATATAACATGCTATTCATGATTAGAATGGAAACAATAGCCTCCCGTATATGAATTATTTTATGAGTTAGGTATAATGAAGATTTATGAGACTCATGGTTTAATTGGGTTATGTGGTTGGTGGTTTGATGGGAGTTTAAATGTGGAAATAAAATACTACACATTACGGAATTTAGAATCATAATCTATTGATATGATTTATTTCATGATAATTTATGAAGAATTATATTCCATGTGACTATGGTTGGATTTGGTTTGTGTGGAAAATTATACCATGAAATGTTACATCATAAGTATGACATGAGATGTACATGTTTTATTTGAGCATTTTGCCATGCCATGACATTGCATCTTTAGTAGCTTACTAAGTCATTATGACTTACTCGTTTGCTTTGTTTTCCTTAGATTCGAGTCGAGCTAGTAATGCGATGGAATCCGCCAAGTCTACGATAGATGTGAGATTTAATTGTGAAGGTTGCTATTAATTTATTTTTTAGCCTTAGTTTATTGGAAAGGACGTTTGGGAAGTGAAGTTATATAAACTTCACTTTGGGTAGTAAGATAGTGTTATTGATTTGGTTCTTGTATTTGTAAATTATTAGTAATTAGTTTTTGTGAGCCGACAAATGTTAGTCGCGCCATGTTTGCTTAAATACATATTTATGTCATCTCAAGTTATTTATATTGTTGGTTATGTTGTACTCCGGCATGTTTAGTCGTTGAGTGTGTAGACTAGAGTTTTAGACTTAGTGTAATGTTGGGTTCTGGCTGTAACGTCGCCGATGACTTGGTTTATTTGTGCTATATAATTGTATTGCATGATAGGGAGTTTTGTTCTACGTGCCCAATGTTGCGGCACGTGCGTTGAATTTTTGGACCGAGAGATTAATTATCTCTTTGGTTGCATTTAGTTTGAGCTTGTTAGCTCGGGCGCCACTGTGTTATTACATTTCGCTTCCGCATGTGTTTAAGTTGTAGGCGTATTGGCGTTATGGCCTTACCCATTATTTGTTCTTTGCTTGTTGTTATTTGTTTCCCAACGGCGCGACCTTGGGGTCTCGTATTGGGATCCGGGTGGGGACGTCACATAATTATTATTTGAGCTCAACGCCTCTCCTTCCAACAGGGAAGCCCTTATGGCTGCTCAAGCCAAATTGCGGATTTTCCTTAAACACGAAGAAAATTATTGGAGGCAGAAATCCAGGATTAAATGGCTCAAGGAGGGTCAAGGCAACACGAAGTTGTTCCATGCTTCCGTTAAGCAGCATCAACGATGACTATTTCTTCATTCTATTCGTGATATGGAGGGTAGACTTCTTGAATCTGATGAGACTATTAAGCAAGGAGCAATTAATTATTTTACAGAGCAACTTCAATCTGATGGTCTCATCTTCCCTTCTCTCAACATTAAGGTTATCCCTCGTCTTATTACGGACGACTGGAACTCTCTCCTCATTTCCCCCCCCCTTCTGTTTCGAAAATCAAACAGGCAGTGTTTCAATTAAGTGGTGATAGTGCTGCTGGTCCAGATGGATTTACTGTCAAATTTTATTCTCATTGCTGGGATATTATTGGCGAGGATTTCTGTGACGTTATTCTTGAATTCTTCTCTGGCTTTTCTCTCCCAAAGGCTTGGACTAGCACTTTAATTGTGGCCATTCCCAAGGTTGATAAGCCTTCCTCTTTTAAGGACCTTCAGCCCATCAGTCTGTGCAATTTTTGCAACAAAGTCATCCCCAAAATTCTCTCAACTCGACTTGCTTCTATTTTACCTCACATTATCTCTGCAAATCAGAGCGCTTTTACCAAGGGCCGAACCATTCAAGATAATATCCTTTTGGCTCAAGAATTAATGAGTTTTTGGGGAAACGAGTTACTGGTTCTAACGTCGTTGTTAAGCTTGACATGGCCAAGGCTTTTGACAGAGTATCTTGGTTTTTTCTCATCAATGTGATGCGGCAGTTTGGTTTTCACGAGGTTTTCTTAGACCTCATTTGGCGGCTCATTTCTGATAATTGGTTCTCGATTCTTATTAATGGGAGCCCCTCTAGATTTTTTTCCTCGTCTCGTGGCCTCTGTCAAGGTGACCCCCTATCGCCAAGCCTTTTTATTCTCTAAGCTGATTACTTTAGCCAGAGTCTCAATATTTTACACCAGCAAGTTTCTAATACCATCTACTCTTCCATTAGCGGTTGCCCCGTCATATCTCATCTCGCGTTTGTCGATGACATTATTATTTTTTGCAATGGCAGCAAGAATTCTATTGAGCATCATAAGGCTGTGATTAATCACTATGAAAAAGTTTCTGGCCAACTTGTCAACACTTCTAAGAGTTCCTTCTTCGTGGCCCCTTCTACTGCGGTGAATCGAATGTCCTTGATCTCATCTATTCTGGAATTTAATGCTGGAGCTCTTCCCATAACTTACCTGGGATGCCCACTGTTCTTTGGGCGTAAGAAACGCCATTATTTTGACAGCCTTATTCTCAAGTTGCATAATCGAATTACCAACTGGTCTAAGCGATTTCTTAATTTTAGTGGTCGTATCATTCTCATAAAACATGTGTTTCATTCCATTTCTAGCTACCAGCTTGCTACCATTGATCCCCCAGCATCGGTCAGCTCCTTGATTGATAAAATGTGCTCTAATTTTTTCTGGGGACGGATTGATGGAAAAAATAAGAGTCATTGGATTGCATGGAAGAAATGTTGTAGGCCAACTTCTGAAGGAAGGATTGGCATTCACAGCATGACAGATATCATTACGGCTTTTAGTGTTAAACTATGGTGGAGATTTCGTACTTCTTCCAGCTTATGGTCTTCTTTCTTAAAAGCTCGGTACTGCTCTAATAATCATCCCACGCAAGCTAGATACAAAGGATCCCACGTCTGGAAACATATGCTTAAAGCTCGTGATCTTGCTGTGCCTCATATTTTCTGGTTTATTGGTCATGGTCACTGCTCGCCCTGGTTTGATAATTGGCTTCTTAACTCCCAGATTCATAAGCGTCCAGGATGTTCTTACACTATTGTGAGGGAGCTTCTCTGCACTACTCCAAACCAAGCTTCCAGGTCATCGCTGCCTCTGGCTGTTTTGGATTTGATTAATGACCAACATATCTCGCTGGATGATTCGGAGGACTACCCCTTCTGGACTACTACTGCTTCTGGCAATTTCAGTCTTTCTTCGGTTTTTGACTTGATCCGAGACTCCCAGCCTACTCTTTTATCTTCTGATTTTATTTGGCACAAAGCTTTGCCTCGTCATATTAGTGTCTTCATTTGGCGGCTCTTTGCCTACAAACTCCCTTTAGAGGAAGCTCTCTGCCGGAAGGGAATCTCTTTGGCTTCCAAATGTTATTGCTGTGATGGGCGTTATGAGGAAACTTTTATGCATGTCTTCATTTTTAGTCACACTGTCGATGCTACCTGGTCATACTTCCATAACCTTTTCGAGGTTCCTAATCTATCTGGCTCCATTCTGCAGAAGTGCTTTTCTTGGTGGTTGCATCGCAAAGCGCTTCCTTTCTCTTTGCTTCCATCCATTATCCTCTGGCATATATTTGGAAGTCTCGTAACATGGCTGCCTTCGATAATCATAGGCTCTCTCCCGTTATGGTCATTAGAAACGTTACTTCTGATCTCAACCAAGTTCTCTTCGCGGCAAATTATCACATTTCTGATCTGTTGAGCAATATTACACTTACGCATGGCTATAGAAAGAAAGTCTTAGTTCAACAAGTTGCTTGGGCCAACCCTCCATCTGGTCGTGTTAAACTCAACTTCGATGGAGCTAGCCGTGGTAACCCAGGTATTAGTGGTGGTGGCGGTATAGTCCGCGATTCATTTGGTCGTTGTCTCTTTGCTTATTCCCAATTTTTTGATGTTTGTTCAAACATGGTTGCTGAAATTAGAGCTCTTTACTTCGGGGTGGAATGGCTTTATGAGAAGGGCTTCCATGATGCGATCATTGAAACTGATTCGAAGGTGCTATTTGAGTGCTTTACTAAAGGTCACAAATTACCCTGGATTCATTCCTATTTGGTTCGCAATATTTCACGATCCCAAGCCGCGATGCACTTCACTTTCACTCATTGTTTCTGCGAAGCCAATAAGGTTGCTGACAGCCTTGCAAATCTTGCCTGTGATACTCATTCGGATATGCTGTTCCATAATCTGCTAGCCACCCCTCGCTCTACTAGAGGCCTTATTTTACTGGATGCTAGTAATAAACCTTCCATTAGAATATCTTGATTTTTCGATTTGATGTATTTCCTTTTCGAGGTAAGGCTCCTCTGTCCCCCCCCCTGTTCAAAGGGTAAGGCTAGTTGTCCCCCTCAAGTTTGTATTCTTTTTTTTTCATTTATATACTCCCGCAGGTGCCGCCCTGCTTCCAAAAAAAAAAAAAAAAAAAAAGATTGGCAGTAGGAGTGTCAATAAGTAAAGGGGAACCAATCATATTACCAATGGAGAAAAGTGTTTGCTTATTGAACAAGTAAATTGGCAAGCTAGGAAGGGAGAACCATACAGGAATGATAGGGCTTTCAATCTCCGGCCTAAAATCAGGGGTCCACTTAAAAACCCTCATAGGAAAGGCACCTACATACCATTGATCCTTAATCCATAATCGTTGGAAATCGGCTTCATGATTTGTTTGTATGAGGACATGCTTATGGTCTAAGTGGCCGATAGTAACCCCCGTCTTGAGTCCAAAAGTGAGAAACTCATTGCGCATAGTTTCTAAAGAGGGTCTTCCATGGGAAAACTTACCAACCAATGCATGTTGGAACGATTTAGAGAGGGCAGTAACCATGTCTAGGGTAAGTCGAAGTGCAGGTTCTCCCTTGTACAAAGCAGGCGGGATGAGTTTGACTGAATCAGTAGAAGGAGAAGATGTGAATAGAGATGCGAAAGATTTTTTGGCAGAAGGGGAATGAGGAGCCGGAGGGGGGTCCTCCATGGCGGCAGCCATGGAAAAGGACGACCAAACCAGCCGAAACCTAAGAGAGAGATTAATTGTAGAGAGAGAATTTTTGGGTCATTAATTCTTTTTTCGCGTCTTAGAGTGGATGAATTATTTGGGATGGAGACTGAACTATAATTTGACAATCTATATCTATCTTTCGTGAACGAACCCAAGTTATTGAATGATACTTTATTTAAATAAGCAATAAAGTAGATGCAAGTGAAACCCTAATTCTAGATTTCCCTCCTCCATTCGGATCATTACAACTGTGATTGCTGTTTAGTTAATTAGATTTACTGCTTTAGTAGAATAAATTAGTTTAAACAAATAAAAAAACCCCTTAGTTTAAATAGCTACTGATCTACTTGCTACTAGTATTCTTCTTGTCTCTATGGTTCAACCCTTGCTTCCCAAACTATTCTACAATGGTCTTGTGCACTTGCAAGGTATAAATTTAAGACACGATCACATGCCCACTCCCAGTCAGGCTACAGTATTTCTCGGTCGGGGAGGAATCCTCAACACCCGGTTCAGATTCCTTTACAGTTACGTGAACGGGAATCGAACAAGGGGCGTAGTCAGCAAGAGGGGCAGGCCAGTCACAGGGTTGCTCCAAGTGTTCATTCCCGCTTGGGCCCACGGGTAGGGGAGGATTCGGCTTAGTCTCGCCGTCGTCAAAAGTCCCCTTCTCCCCGAAGGTCACATGCTCGTCGGCCTCGTTCACCGTCCCAGCGCAAATCGCATGCTTGTAGGCATCGCACTCCATCTCCCAGGAGATCACATGCACGCCGACTTCGGACACTTTCACCTGGAAGGTCTCAAGCTCATAGATGTTAGTCACCATCACACCATTCTAGAGGCAGGCATGAGTTTCCCCAACATAATGTCCAATAAAGTGGGGTAGGGGTAGCTCCGGTACAAATGCATCATACCACAGATGTAGCCCAGGCACAAGTGGCGCAGGCCGTGGGCATAGCTCATGCTATGGGAGCTATGGGTCCCCCACAGGCCCCTTTTGTCCCTGGGGTACAGCCTCAGCCCATGGGTGGTTTGCCTGCAACCATTTATATGCAAGAGTTCGAAGAATTGAAACGTCGTATGGAAGCGTGGGAGCAAGGCAATGCCTTAGACAGAAATTTTTTAGGCACTTCGGTTAGTCCTTTGGCCCCCTGGATTGAGAATGCTCCTCCAGCTCAAGGTCTCATCTTCCCCAACATCAAAGAGTATATAGGGAAGACTAAGGCAAGGGATTGCCTGATGTCCTTTGAATCACAGATCGGCCTGGTGACCTCGGATGAGGCGTTAAAGATCCGAGCTTTTGTAGGCTCGTTACAAGGATAAGCATTAGCCTGGATGGGGGCTCTTCCTTGGAGATCTATTAACAATTGGGCTGATTTGCGGACAAAGTTTTTGGCCAACTTCGGGACCTCGGGGGCAATTGTGAAGACAAGAGCGGATTTTTCCAAGGTAAAACAGGGAGCCCATGAATCCACTTCAAGCTATTTAGAGCGATTTACGAAGATGCTCGAGCAAGTTCCTGGTTTTTCCGAGCAGGAGGTTACTTTGTGTTTTGAGATGGGTCTGCTCAAGGGTGAAGGAGGCTTGCGCTCGGAGTTAAGCATGAGGGAGCCAAAAACGCAGGCAAAACTGTTAATGCTGGCTCAGAAGTGGTGCACGGGGGAGACTACGAAGAAAGAGAAGAAGAAAGAAAGCACCGAGATTAGGGGTGCCGGAAGCAAAGCTAAGAGTAGCGGTCAGGGTGCCGGTGGTGGTTATAACAGAAGTAAGTCATGGTATGCTTATCATGATGACTATGGGCACACCACGGAGGAGTGTTGGCCGTTGAAAAAGGCCATTCAGAAGTTGATAAATGAAGGCCACTTAGACCGGTTCAAGCGGGATGGGAACAATAGGGGAAATGCCCCTCGTCGAGATGCACCTCCAATTCGGGGGGTAATAAATGTGATCATGGATGAAGAGCCTACTCTCACCCAACTGGGTAAGCAAATCTATTCCTTGTCAAAGGTGGTGGATTTCCCGACCACTTTATAGGCAGGGAAAGAATCCATACCATTTACTCGTAGTGAGCTGGCGAGTAGTGTGGTAGGAGAACAGTCCTTGATCGTTTCAGCTCTAGTGAATGGCAGGGTGGTCCATAGGATTTTGGTGGACACAGGAGCGTGCAGGGATGTAATGTACTATTCTTGCTTCCAGGGTCTGGAGCTGAAAGAAGAATGCCTGAAACCTTATGCTGGAACTCTAGAAGGCTTCACCAATCATAAGGTGCCTGTTAAAGGCATAATCAAGCTTGAAGTTTTTATTAGTGAAGGCAGTCGCACTAGGGTAGAAAAGGTTACCTTTATGGTGATCGACCTAAAATCTCCTTATAACATCATCTTAGGGGTGCCCAGCATGACTAAGTTTCAAATGGTCGCCTCTATCCCTCACCAGCAGGCAAAGTTTTACACAGACCAAGGGGTGGGGGTCCTGAGAAGTCAGCTGCGAGCAGTGCTGGAATATGTTCGGGATAGTCAAAGGAAGAAGCAGAAGCTGACCCTTGAAGATGGAAAGTAGAAAGTCACAATCACTAACAAGGAAAAGTCTCACGTGACTGTGGGGACACTATCAATTGCTATGGTTGGTGAGAGTTCAACCCAGAGCGAGCAGCGTTTACACGAGGAGAACACTTGTCCTTTACTGACGTTGGGGTCGGAGGGACAGGTCAAGCAGAACACCGGTATGGAGCTGGATCAGCTTGATAAAGTAGAAACTCAGGCTGAAGAGGATGAAAAGGTGGAATGTGGCACACTACAAATGCGGGATGAGCCTGATTTTACAGCCCAGGACGAGCTTGAGGAAGTTGTGATCAATTCAGCCTATCCTGAGCAGAGGATGGAGATTGGAAGGGCACTTTCGGTTGAAGCTCGGGCTAGATTGATTAGATAGCTTCAAAGCAGCTTGGATGTGTTCGCCTGGCGACCAGAGGACATACAAGGGGTTAGCGAGGATGTGGCAGTGCATTGCCTTAGTATGGATCCAACTTTTTGGCCAATCCAGCAGCGGCCTAGATTGTATTCCATGGAAAAGGACAAGGCAATCAAGGAAGAGGTGGAGAAGTTGCTCAGCGCGGATATAATTGAGGAAATTCACTATCCGACTTGGTTGGACAATGTTGTTTTGGTCAAAAAGTCAAACAGGAAGTGGAGGATGTGCGTGGACTTCACCGACCTTAATAAAGCCTGTTCGAAAGATTGTTATCCTCTTCCTCGCATCGATAAGCTGGTTGATGCTATAGCGGGCTTTGAATTTTTGAGCTTCATCGATGCATAATCTAGATACCACCAGGTGAAGATGGATGGGAAAGATAAAGCATTGACTGCATTCCGGACAGCGGGAGGCCTCTACTGTTATAAGATGATGCCTTTTGGTTTAAAGAATGTAGGAGCTACTTATTAGTGAATGGTGAATAAGGTCTTCAGCTCGCAGATTTGCAGGAACGTTGAAGCTTATATTGACGATATGGTCGTGAAATCCAAAGGACACGACCACACCGTCGATCTGGAGGAAACCTTTAGCAATCTTAGGAAGAATAACATGAAGCTCAATCCAAGCAAGTGCGTATTCAGTATAAAGACGGGCAAGTTTCTGGGGTTCATGGTAAACGAGAGGGGGATTGAGGTAAATCCTGAAAAAATCAAAGTGTTGATCACAATGAAGCCTCCCCAGTGCATCAAGGATGTCCAGTAGCTTAATGGCAGGGTTATCGCTCTTGGACGCTTCATTTCCAAGTCGGTAGAAAGATGTTTGCCTTTTTTCAAGGTGCTTTAGGGAAACAAGGGATTTGAGTGGACAAGGGAGTGTCAGGAGGCATTCAAGAAACTGGTGGAATATATGGGGCAGCCTCCATTATTAAGTAGCCTGGTTATGGGTGAAAATTTGTTTGTGTACCTAGCGGCCATAGAGCAGGCTGTGGCCTCTGTTCTAGTTAGGGAAGAATGTAATCTTTAAAAGCCTGTTTATTAAGTTTCCAAGGCCCTCATAGCAGTGGAAGGGAGCTATTTTAATGTAAAAAAGTTGGCTTATTCGCTTGTTGTTGCTGCTCGGAAACTTCAAGCTTATTTTTCTGCACATCTAATCATTGTATACACAGACACCCCTCTCAAGAAAATTCTACATAAACCGGATTTTTCTGGTCGCTTGCTCACCTGGTCGATTGAGTTGACCGAATTTCAGATAGATTATCAGCTTCGGTGAGCTATCAAAGAACAAGCTCTGGCAGATTTCGTGGCAAAGACTAGTTTTAACAATCCAAGCGAAGAGGAGACTTCCCCACAGGCTGTCTTAGAGCCTGTTCCCACTTAGCGATCTCGTCCGTATTATTGCTGGGAGTTACATGTGGATGGATCAGCTAGCAAACTAGGAAACGGAGTAGATCTCTTATTGGTTCCACCCGAGCATGATACATAGTTTGAGAAGGCTTTACACTTCAAGTTTCCATCATCTAATAATCAAGCGGAATATAAGGTTTTGATCGCGGGGCTGGAACTCGCACAGGATGTCGATGTGTGCAAGATTGTGGTTTATTGTGATTCGCAATTGGTTGTGAATCAGGTCAAGGGTGATTATGTCGTTCATCATCCAGTTCCGGTTCGTTATTGCGCGTTGGTAAAAGAAATTCTAAGGGATTTCGATTATTGGGAATTGGTCTGAATTGATCGCGAGGATGACATGCGCGCGGATTATCTTTCAAAGATGGCTGAGGAAGAAATTCAGTTTTTGCATCCAGGTGTTATGATCGAGTATTTGGAACTTTCGGCAATCGAAAAGGATGTAATCATGGATATCGAGCCTGCAACGAAATGTTGGATCGATGACTTAAAGGATTACATCGAGCAGAGAATCCTGCCCGAGGATAAATCGGAAGCAAGAACCATTTAGAAGCGAGCATGTCGATATGCCATCCTGGGTAAAATTCTCTATAGGCGGTCATATACCAGGCCGCTGCTCAGGTGTGTGCAACCAGAGATGACTGAAGTTGTGCTTGGGGAAATTCATGAAGGAAAATGTGGAGGGCACCCTGGCCAATGGTCATTGGCAGAAAAAGTTTTAGCTACAAGCTTCTACTAGATTACTTTGAGGCGAGATGCGGAAATGTATGTTCGGCGGTGTGATAAGTGTCAGCGTTATGCTGATATACCACGGTTACCTTTAACTGAGCAGACTCCAGTGGTGGCATCGTGGTCGTTTGATATGTGAGGAATAGACTTGAATGGTTCTTTCCCATTAGCTCGATTGAAGTTTAAGTATGTGGTGGTCGCTGTGGATTACTTCACCAAGTGGGTAGAAGCCAAGCCTTTGGCCACTATTAGTGAAGTCAATGTGATCAATTTTGTATATGAGCATATTTGGTGTCGTTTTGGCGTACCTCGGGCTATAGTTTCTGATCATGGGACTTAGTTCTCGGAAAAATTTACAAGGGCATGTGAGCAAATGCGTGTAAAACATTGGCAGTCATCTGTGGCATATCCTCAAGGAAACGGACAGGCAGAGGCAGCGAACAAGCATATTTTGCACGTTTTCAAAAGAAATTTGTAGGTTAAGGCTGGGAAATGGGTAGATGAGTTGCCATCAGCTTTGTGGGCGATCGGAACTTCAGTTAGGGGGCCTATGGGTGAAACACCTTTTTCCCTCGCTTATGGCTCAGAAGCTATGGCCCTGGTGGAAATGAATCATAGAGTGTCCCATTATGATATGGAACACAATGCTATAGCTCAGGCAATGGATCTGGATTTGTTATAGGAAAAGAGAGTAGAATCTAAAATGTGAATGGCCAATTATAAGCAGCGAGCAAAGGCCCACCACGATAAGAGAGTTCAAGATCGGTTATTTGTTGTGGGCGATTGGGTTCTCCGCAAAATTGAAGCAACATGCCATCAAGCAGAGTGGGGAAAGCTTTCTCCTAACTGGGAAGGTCCTTTTCAAGTTACGCGGGTAGTCAGGGAAGGGACCTATATGTTGCGAGCAAAGGATGGCTGCGAGCTGAAACATCCGTGGCACGCAGATCATTTGAAGAAGTATTACCACTGATTGGTAGTGTGCAAACTATTTGTTTTCTTTCTACTTGGTTGTAAGCTGGGAAGAAATAAATGAGTTTACATTGGGCTTCATTTCTTTTTATCTCAGTTATTGAACTTAGTATAGTCTCGATTATGCTTTTTAGCGAGCATGGGTTTCTCTAGCTCGACTAAAAAGTTGGCGAGTGGTGTTTAAGGTTATCTCAATTATTCTCTCTCACTAGCAAAAATACATCTTGCTCATGAAAAGGGTTGGTGTTCAAGATCGTTGCTTCAATTATGCCTTTTCGTTGGGCAGATTTTTTGCTTGATTAAGGGGGCTGGTGTTCGAAGGCTTTGCATTTTCATCTCTTCGCTCCGTGCGTGCTTGCTCGACGAAAAGATGGGTGTGGGAAGGTGTTTTAATTTACTCTACAGATGCAGGCAATGATGTTGAAAGAGGAAGACTTCAATATTACATGCTGAAATGTTTGAAATTGTTTTGTAACAAAGCATTAGAAATTACGGAGATGGGGGAAAAACAGTTTATGAATCCGAAGCAATTTTCGGTGGTACAGCTGAGCCAATAGTTTTTTCTTCTCCATTGGCTTCATTCCCATCGATAATAACAACCACCTCTTCATCGTCACCAGCCGAGTGGCATTAAGGTTGCAGCTTCTTGCGATTTGGCCGTCCAGATCTAGGTCGTCAGATCTGTTATCGTCACTTTAGCCATTTCAGGAGGGGTCCAGGCAACAAGCCCTTGTTGTACATCTGATTGGGCTAGGGAGGCCAGTTCATCCTAAGTGAAGGGTACCAAGGCGTGACCCGGGCGGGTAGAGGCGCAGAAAGGGGTGTTGGTTCCCCACTCAGCGAGGTCTCGGGTTAGATACCCATGCTGCTACAGGCTACCTGCCTCAAGAAGTGATGCACCCCTTGGAGGAAGAAAGGATAGGCTTCATCTTCAACGCAGGCTTGGAAGTCTTCAGAGTTTTTGTATTCGGCAATCAGCGTTGCCTGCACTCGCTAGGACTAGAGCTCTTCCATTAGCTTCTTTTCCTTCCGGATGCTTGGTGTTTGTTTTGCTCAGCGGTTGAGTGCTTCCTTGAGCTCTTTCCTCACTTGATGTTGTTGAGGCGGTCTCCTCGAATTTTTTGGAGGCTGAGGTGAGCTTCGAGTCTTCTTCTCCTCTGACTTTGAGAGAGCTCGATCACTCATAATTGGCAGCCTCTTCGCTTTGCTTAAGCTCAGCTCGAAGGGTGTTGACTTGCTCTTCAAGCTTGTTCTTCTCTATAGTCAGCGAGCCAGAGGATTTAAGATTGTCAAGGAGTCGGTCGTATAAGAACTCAGTTTTGGAGGCCACTTGAAAATAAGGCAATTCAAAAACAAAACATGTAGGGTTTACTCGTTCTCATAGACAACAAGGGAATTAGTTACTAAGCCATGCATCCCTATCTCATAGGCGAGGGACCCATTTGGAATGCTCGGCACTTCTTCTGAATGTCCGGTATGAGCCAGACCTCTTCACT
>CM028378.1:4849954-4884433 GCA_013146195.2 Codonopsis lanceolata
TTTGAGGGAGAGAGAATCAGATTTGGGGTTTAAAATAGGGATTAAATCACTCTAATCAATCCACTAATCAACCCCCAATAACTTCTAATAGGTGTTTAGGACATGTTTAGCTAAATGGGAGGGTTAAGGTGTGGTTTTAAAATGGGTTTTAGATTGAAAATTTCGAGCGATGCGAAACAATTGCAAAAATCCCGTAATTACGTCCAAGGGACCCGCTGCGGTCGCATCCTCCTCCGATGCGGCGCATCGGTGCTTCCTTCGGCATTCCAAAGTTTTACGCTTCCTCGCTGGTCCCATTTCTCCCGCGTGCATTCTCAGTCCTTCCAAGCCAAAAATGGTCTACAATTCAACCTTAATGTCCTCCAATCTATAACCAAAGGAATCAAGTCTCAAACCTCATCAAAACATGGCCGACTCAGGCGAGAACTCTCCCGACGACAACCAGAAAAGTCAAGCGAGAAGGGTTATCGCTAGAATCAAACTAGCAACCAAACCGAAGCGATGCAACTAGCATCTAACCAACATCCAGGGCATGTTGATGTTTTAAATGCCCTCTAACAATTATCCATGAAGTTACAACATAAATCTTAAACCCGAGATTCAAAGCATCTCGCGAAAAGAAAAATGCATACATGCATCTCAAACGGCGTCAACGATCATGCTATTGACTCTAAACATATCGGGAGCTAAATGAACATATTTATGATGATTATAAAAGTATGAATTCATGCATAACACAAGCAAGCAACATTCTAGGTTTTTATTCTCCCTACTTTAAGGAATTTAGCCCCAAATTCTTCTAGTGATCATCAAACAAATGAGGATATTTCTCTCGCATCTCAACTCGGTCTCCCAAGTTGCTTCCTCGATCTCGTGATTCTTCCAAGACTTTCACCAATGGAATTCTCTTGCTCCTCAAAACTTGCTCTTTAGTGTCAAGTATCTTCTTAGAATTGCTCAACATAAGACAAGTCAAATGAAAAGTAATCTCCTCATATTCAAGAACATGGGAATCATCCTTAAGATATTTTCCGTAGCATAGACACATGAAACACATTATGGATTCGACAAAGACAGCGGTAAAGCCACCTATAAGCCAAACTCCCAACTCGCTCAAGAATCTCAAAATCCCTTGAACCTCGGTGATAATTTCCCTTTCTTTCCAAATCTCTTGGTACCCCTTCTAGGCGATACCTTAAGAAATACAAATTCTCAACTTTGAAATTCCAAATCTCTCCTTCTATTATCCGTACAACTTTTACTGTCGACTTTGGCGGTGAAGCGATCTATCACAATTAATTTCACACTCTCAAAAGGCTATTGAACAATCTAACGAACCCCATAATCTTGCTTCCCTGACCTCGATGTAAACGGATCGGTCTGAAACAATACTACTGGAACCCCGTGCAATCTAACAATCTCTGCACATATAATGCGCTAAGCCGACTCAATGAATATGTCATCATAATCGGAATAAAATGAGCCGACTTCGTGAGTCGATCAACAACAACTTAAGCGGCATCAAAACCTTCTGGTGCGGAAACCGAAACAAAATCCATCGTAACATGTTCCCATTCCACTCGGAATATCCAACGGTTGTAACAACCCATTGAGGTCTTTGGTGTTCCGCCTTCACTGTCTGACAAGTTAGACACCTCGACACATAATCCGCTATTTGTCGCTTCACATCATCAAGCGAAGGAACACAAACTTTACTCTTGAAAGTCGAACCCATCTTGGTTCATCGTGAACTCGTACTCATTATCCCCACTCGAACCACAAACCTAGACTCGGTCTCCGAGTCTACTATCTTAAAAATCAACCAAGAGGCAAAAAAAACTACCAAAAATCCCACATTCACAAGTTCGAAAATTTTCAATAACCATAATACCAAGCACTGTAGGTTGAAAATATCTTGACTCATACTTGAGTCGCATAGCACTCACAAATTCCATGACTAATTAATTAAGCATGTGAATTCCAAATATATCATTGAAGCGTATCCAAGGACTTTATAAATATAAGTCTCCCGAAACTATTTGCTTCGGAGCTACAACATGAAATATAAATACAAGAATTCTAAATCATGAGAGGTAAAAATGGCCGATAGAGCAATTCACAATTTAAGGAAGAGTGTTCCACACACTTCTAAAACAAATAAGTTAACATTCGAGGATCATGCAAGTCATGCTCGCAACTTCCAAATCATAGACAATGCACATAAGAGCATCATGTGAAAATTTATTCCATTTATTTTCCTTTTCTTACGGTAAGAGGTTTAGTCAATTTCTAACACCTTACTACCAATCCTAGTCCACCAACGAACCTCTTTTGATCACCAATTTAGGGTACCGGCTAAATTGGATTTCAAAAACTTTCGTTCAAGGATCTGAAGGGTTATGAGAAAAATCTTAAGCATCCTTTGCTACGAGTCTCACATAATCATGCAACTGTGTAATCATGGCATATCCATAAGGCATGAGAATCAAGATTTTATCATGCTATACTTTAAACAAATTACATTGCTTACTAATGCATATAAGCTTGTTCATACTCAAACACAACTATTTCCGTTAGACATATTTATTACTCTTGTAAACCATGTCTTTTCTTTTAACAAAATGCATCTACCATGCATGCTCATACATAAGGATCATACATTAATTTTCCTTTTGAAAATAATATACGCCAGTACAAGTTATGTCTATACTTCATAATCACAAATATATTTACTCATAATTTAATCATCAACGAAATGATAAAATTCCTATCATTTGATGTCGCATGTACACATGTATATCATGCAAATACGATACAAAATAACCAAGTATCATCATACATCATCTCATATACTCCATGTAATTCATAACCATGCATATGACACAGTCAAGCAATTACTATGTTATGTGTAATTACTAATCCAATCGTATATACTCATAAAGTTCCATCGTGCTAATTTTTACGTACAATGGTGATTCTAACAAATAACAAGGTTCGTATATTCACTATACTAGCCTAACAATACTTCCATAGTAACTCCGAGTAAAGAGGTAGCATTCACTCTAGTACATAACCGTCAAAACTCGTAAAGTCTTTCATTACCTTAGTCCCAAATCTCGTATTCGTCAAAACACACACGAAATACTCTCTGGCGACGACACGCTATTAGTCGTGATTTAGCGGTATATTTGCTCGTAATAACCGTAATCCATCTCGGAATCCACTAAGTATCAATCGTGCGGATTCAAGCGCCCTACTCGCATAAAAATCACACAACAAAGTATAATTATTTTATGTACATATATCTCTATAGAGCATACAAATTTAACGCACCACTAGTATTTACCACTAGTAGCATTATCACATATTCAATATCCACATATGTATAACATCGCCATCCATATAGGCTTACATAACCGTATTACTTTCTTTGCAATCATGTCTGCAGACAAATCAAAATTTCAACCAAAAGTAAACCAATCCCATCAGGGACATCCTCCTCAATAATATCCATAAATCGAGGAAAACAAAAATAATTGAATCTCAACACACAATGCAATGTATGTATTAATAGCATATGAGTTACCGATACAACGTGCACTCATAATAGCGATAATAGCAACCATAATATCCGTATAATGAATTACCTCCTATCCAAGGTAGGTCTCAAAACTCATGATGGCCAACCGCCACGCGTCGCATACAACCTCAAACCCTAGCTCGTCTATAACCATTTCACTAAGGGTCACTAGACTGCTTATTAGTGCTTTTAGAGTCATTAATCCTCAAATTAAGGTAATCCATTCTAATGTGATCACCACCATAAGCTAAACACTTGTCTATATTGCTCCAACACCTACGCTTGGTGTCCCATTTCTCAAACGAAATTTATACAACAATTTATCACCTCTTCATCTATGATTTTAGGTAAAAGCATCACTCCGCTTATTAGTCTACGGATTTGCCTATACGGTTTCGGGAGGTATCTACTATCCTCTAACCACATCATCAACCTTAATATTCCACTGAGGTCCTCTCGGGTGTGTTCATAATATTTAACTTTTTCTCATGAGTATAGTCCACACCCCTCTAAAATTTGCGGCGTTATGGAATAAATTGCCACTGTAATACCCCATCCTTAATCCTTAACTCTTTCACAATTTATGGAGTCTTCCCAGTCTCATTCGGCACTAAGTGCGCTACTCTAATGCGCTAACTCTGTGATCTTCATTTAGATATTAAATCACAATATCATCATATCTGCCACCAATTCTCCGGTGGATTCTCAATCATTGATATTACTAGTACCATCTTATATTTATCAACATTGGCACCTCTACTAGTGCTAACATCCATTCTAGTTCAAACATCTTAACATACTATAACTCTCGACGTTAAGATACAACAAATCACACAAACCAACCCCGAGCCAAGGAACCTATCCCTTGAAAGCTAAATTTATAATCATAGCTCGATACCAAGCGTGCGACCCGACCCGGATCCCAAGACGAAATCCCAAGGTCGTGCGCGGAAAGCAAATAACAACAAACAAGTAACAAATAATGGGTAGGGCCATAACGGCGATACACCGACAACTCAAAACATACGCGAAGCAAAATATAATATAACAGTGGCGCCGAGCTAACAAGCTCAAACTAAAACAACCAAAGAGATAGTTAATCTCTCGGTCCAAAAATTCGACTCGCGGGCCGGCAACATTGGGCACGTAGAACAAACTCCCTGTTATGCAATTCAATATAACACAATAAAAACCAAGTCATCGGCGAAGCTACGGCCGGAACCCAACATTACACTAAGTCTAAGACTCTAGTCTAACAACTCAACGGCTAAAACATTCCGGAGAACAAGCATAATACTTTAACTAGCAATGTAACATGCTAAACATATTCACCAATTTTACCAAGCGCGACTAATACAAGTCGGCTACCAATAATACATGTACTGAAATGATAAGTACCAACAACAAGTAAGCATATGGAATCATAACCATAAATATACACCCAGCACGACTACTACTCGTCGGCTACCAAAAGAATAGGCTAAACAACATAATTACAAATATCACAATTCACATTTAGGTTGCTACCCCAACATGAAGTTTACATAACTTCATCTTCCCCAACGACCTCACCAAAAACAGATAAACTATCTAAGTAGCAACCTTGCCAGAAATAATACTTCGTCAACGCAATCTTCTTGATTTACTTGGATCCGCACGCTCGGCTCGGATCTAGGGAAAACAACCAACAAATAAAAGTAAGTCACAAAGACTTAGTAAGTTACTAACCGTAACTTCCTATCATGGCATAATACTCAATCATAAATTACATCATGCTATCGTCATGAAATAACCTTATATAAATCATGTTATGGCATCCATGCTCAACATTAATAGAACATGTTATCATTATAGTATAACATCTCACTAAAATCCATATCAAGGCATTTTATGCTCAACGATCATAACTCATGTTATCGGTATAACATAACCTTCCAATAATTTACATGTCAAGGCATATAAGCTTAACGACAATAATTCATGCTTCTGGCATAAAACCGCATTCGAATAATATTCATGTTAAAGCCTACTAGCTTAACACAGTAATTCATGTTATTGTTATAACACAGCCTTCCCATAATATTCATGTCAAGGCATATAAACTTAACAACAATGATCCATGCTTTTGGCTTAATGCATCATTCAAATGATTTTCATGTTTAAGCATTCATGCTTAACAACCTTAAACAACATGTTATCTATAAAGTATAACATTTATAAAACCAAAACAACCATCATATCATATCCAAATCACCAAGCACATTATTCACATAAGCACTTGTGAAACAATTCATATAAACGGGATATGATACCATTACCAATTCTTCCGCGCGTGTCGCTCCTGCAAAAACACGTGCAAAACCTTTATGTGCCCTCGATATCCCTCTCGTAGATATCGACGTCCCCGAGACAGTCTCCGCTCGAGTTCCATAGTTATCAAAGTCATGTGTATTACTACAACTAAGATAAACTACTTCCCCACCGTGGCCATCGATGGAGGGGTGTGTGCAAACCCGGCACGGCGATCCATCGCGATCACGAATCCACAATTCGTGAAGACGATGTATCGTCCCACCAAAACTCAACAAACCGACTCCAGCTGGACTCAAAACCCAAGCACAAGTAATATATACTCATATGCTCAAAACAAGTAGGTAAACACTCTACCATCAAACTAGTCATGCATTTCATCCACAACTAGCATAAACATCACAACCGAGAATCATATAAGCTCTCATAATCAAGTGTGCTTCACACACTTCAAAACTTCTTGGAGGCTCGACCTCCATGAATTCTACCCAAAATTCCGTAGGACTTAAGATTATAGTTCCTAGGATTCACACTAACCCAAAGGTTAACTCCGTTGAGTTCAATCTAAGTTTTCGAAAATTCAAGGAATAGAAGCTTAGGCTTCATCATCCCCTATATTCATAACTATCGCCAAAACCATAAACCCGATGTTCAATAAAATCATATAAACCCAACAAACTAATTAACAATGCAACTTAGAATAAATTAGCCATCTTGTGCATAATTTCATCCAAGTCATCATACCAATCATAACCTTCAAATCATGATTAAAATTTACAACATGGTTTAATATACTCTATTAAGCATTTAAAACATTTTAAGCAAGCTCACATCAATAATTTGTAAGCTAACACAAAATTAGGGCAAGGCACCCTCCAAGTATCTCAATCAAACCAACATCAATACTCATGGAAAATCGACATAACCAAATTCAATAGACTCCACTAAACATGTATAACACAATAATTAGGCTTACCATCATGTTTAACAAGCCAAACACAATTTGGGGAAAATCCCCTTCCAAGTATCTTTGTCATTCAAGCTCAATACATATGAACAATTCATATAGCAAAGTTTAATAGACTAATTGGCATATGAATTCCATATAAAACAAGTCTCACATAGGTTTACCCATCTCTAACAAGAATTTGAAACCTAGGGTTCATGCATCTTCTATAAACCCTAACAATGGCTTCCATTGACCTCAAATAGCACAATTGGTTGTTTCCCTAGGGTCAATGGAGCCTAAAAATCAAAGGAAGAGAGGTAGAAACTTACTCAAATCAGCCCTCACAAACGTAATTTGGATTCTTGGAGATGGGTTGTTCTCTTCAATCTACCCTTCAAAATCAAGGTGTAGCTTGGGGAAGAAGACCTCTACCAATGGCCACCAAGGAGGGACCCTTCAAGAGCCCTAGAACCTCCTCTCTCAAGCTTCTCTCAAGTTTTCTGGGTATTTGCGTAAAACGAAACAAAAGGCTGTTTGAGGGGAGAGAGAAATCAGATTTGGGGTTTAAATAGGGGGGATTAAATCCTCTAATCAATCCACTAATCAACCCCTAATAACTCTAATAGGTGTTTAGGACATGTTTAGGCTAAGTAGGAGGGTTAAGGTGTGGTTTAAAATGGGTTAATTGGGTCAAAATTTCGAACAGTGCAGAAACAATTGCAAAATCCTGTAATTCTGTCCAAGGGACCCTTGCGGTCGCATCCTCCTCCTTGATGCGAGCGCATCAGTGCTTCCTTCAGCATTCCAAAGTTTTCGCTTCCTCGCTCGGTCCGGCTCTCCCGCTGCATTCTCGAGTCCTTCCAAGCCAAAAATGGTCTACAATTCAACCTTAATGTCCTCCAATCTATAACCAAAGGAATCAAGTCTCAAACCTCATCAAAACATGGCCAAGAACTCAGGTAACTCTCCCGACGACAACCGAAAAAGTCAAACTGAGAAGGGTTATCGCTAGAATCAAACTAGCAACCAAACCGACGATGCAACTAGCATCTAACCAACATCCAAGGCATGTTAATGATGTTTTAAATGCCCTCTAACAATTATCCATGAAGTTACAACACAAATCTCAAACCCGCGATTCAAAGCATCTCGCGAAAGAAAAGTGCATACGTGCATCTCAAACGACGTCAACGCTCATGCTATTGACTCTAAACATAAACGGGAGCTAAATGAACATATTTATGATGATTATAAAAGTATGAATTCATGCATAACACAAGCAAGCAACATTCTAGGGTTTTACAATTATTGTGAAATCAAGCTTAGTTCAATTTTGATTCATAATTACACTTAATAGTAGAATCCAAGTTCACCAGAATTCATTCATTAACTCGTAGAATGCATCGTGCACGAAGGCAAATACATTCAATATGCTCATAAGTCATATCATATAAACACATAGAAGAATCAATTCTTGACAAGGTAGGAAATAATGCATTTAGTCATAATATAAAATATACACAGTATTCCATATTCACCTATGAAATTCAACAGAGTCACAACTTAACCATCAGTCCATTAAGTACTATCCAAGACTACTCCGTTAGTCTCGGATCATGAAGCCATTTATTAAACTCTTCCTAGAGTAGTAACTCATTCAATAACACAAAAGTCGATGGTAGTCAAAGACTTAAGCAACACTAGAGCGGTAATAACCCGTAAGGTTAAACCATACCGGTGAGTCTTAGATAACAACATGGTCATCCTAGCGACTTATATAAGTAGACTCCATGTATAGAGTACTAAGAAAGCCCCAATCCAAATCTTCTCATAGAATAGTCCTCAAATTCATTATTCAACAAGTAGGTGTTTTTATTCATTAAAGAATCAAGTAGGAATTCGACAAGAGCGAATTCAACCTGTCAAGTAGATACATCATTCTAAAACATGCTCTCAATTGTGCATTTGCTTCACACAATCACATAAACCACATAAGAACTCGATTGAGTCTTATAATCACTCATATCAAACATGCCCTTCAATCCATCCCAAAGTCACGTAAGCTAATATATTAGTCTAACGCACTACAAACGTCATAGGGATTGAATGTGGAGTCGGTATTATTCAATAACTCCCTAATCTCAACTCCGGTGAGTTTTACTAAAATTCAACCAAATAGAGCATTGATACTATATGAATCACATTGCCCTTCCCTAAGTTCTCCTTTCATTTAGAACTCAATAACTAGGCCGTTCATGATCTTAAACTAGCCTTAAACACAATCCCGAGTTTCAAACCCTAGAATCGGAGATTTTGTTAAACCTTGAATTGAAACATAATCTTTCACAAGAGTTGTTCCTAAGCTCATTATAAACAACATTCATGCTTTGCATAAAGTCAAAATCACAACTTCAATAAGAATTCATAAAATCTTACTCATATTTCTTAGGTTGAATTGGAGGATTTGTCTTCACAAAAGATGTTCATAATCATCAATAGAGCAACTATAATGAAGGGGTCATGTCATTTTATTGAACATGAAAATCTCAGGGAATTGTCAACGTACCTTAAGCCTAAGATTAATGGAGGAAAGGAGGATTAAACCAAGGATTGTTGTAGAGGAGAGCAAGGCCTTCGATTTGGCGGTCTCGGATCGCCGATCGGATCACCGGAACTCCGGCAAATGGTCCCTAAAGTTGGTGTTCTTGCTATGGACGAAAATGGAGGTTCAAGCTCTGAATCTATGAAGCGTTGGTGATCTCCCATGGCTGAATAGGCTGAAAAATGCTTATATACTTACCAACAAGACCTTAATCCATGTGAAGGGGGTTTATCTTGCTTCTTATTGGCTAAGGAATGATGGCCATTGATAAGGGTTCATCCAAGGGCTCAAGAGGCTTGTTCTAAGGTCAACAAGGGAGGCTTGACTCACTAAAGACGTCCAAGGGCCAAGGGCATGGTGGTCATCAACCAAAACCAACCAAAAATCCCATAAGTGTGAATTCAGGGACCAATTTCCAGATTGTTGTTACTGGACAGTCGATCTTGTAAAATTGACCATAAATAGGTCACTACTCCAAATGAGGTGATATTTGATTTTTCTGAAATTAGACGCATTAAAATATATTTTAGAATTTTAAATTACTCAATTTGGACTTATATTCATCAAAATAAAGTTACAACAAAATCAAGTACAGAAGCTGATTTCCTGAAAATAGAATTCTGGCACAGCCGTAAGTCAAGACCTAAATGAGGTACTTAGACACCTTAGAAAATTACCAGATTTTACAGGGAGTAACCTAACATATGAAGTTAAAACATACTAAATTTTTAGAAAATTATCTTTAGTAGATTGGTACCAGAAGTTTCCCGAAGTTCGCCTAAAAACAGGACTGAATATGTGAAGTAATATGTTGGTCATCTTATTTCCAAATGCAACAAATCTATGAACATTGATTGTGCAAGCATGAGAAATAATAGTACACTTGGTCTAGAACTTAAATCAACTTCCCGCAAGTTGAAAGCACAAACAATACAAGCAACGAAGGCAAACACGAGAAACCCTAAGACTCAAACGATGCAACTAAGCTTCCAAACTTTCAACCAAGCATACTATGATCAAGATGAACATTATAAATCTCATATGCAAGGTACTAAGACTCCAATGAGACCTAGTTAAGTGCTAACATGCTAAGACGAACACTCAACGTATTAACAACAAAGCATGCAGCGCATGGAAGGCAATCACTCTACTATGATGATAACCAACTTAATGCAAGCAAAACGAGAAAGTCAAATACACGAAGGTTCGGGGTCTTACAATTAATGAAGGGGAATTGTAGGTTTAGCTTTGCCAGAAGGAGATTTTACTTGGTTTAGAGACGGAAATAGCTTGCAATTTTCTCGCATAGATAGATTCCTTGTATCTGGTGATTGGGAGGAGCACTTTTCCGGAGCAGTTCAGTCTTGTTTGCCTAGAGTGATTTCTGATCATGTTCCTTTACTTCTTTAGCCTTTCTATAATAGGACATAGAAATGTATCATCGGTTATTTTCTGAAACAGAGGAGTGGTGGCCTACGTTAAACAGTACCTCTTTTCCTTGCCTTGGTGTAGATCGATGACAACAACATTCTGGAGCTTCCTTTTTCCAAAAAGGAGCTTGTGGCAGCCCTTCGTGGTTTAAGGGGTGATAAAGCGCCGGGTCCTGATGGTTTTTCTATGGCCTTCTTTCAGCATTGCTCATAGATTATCAAGGAGGATTTGATGAGGGTGTTTCACTGTTTTCATGAGAACTTGTACTTTGAGAGAAACCTGAATGCTTCTTTCATTACTTTAATTCCAAAGAAGAAAGGGGCAAAGGATTTGAGTGATTTCAAACCTATTAGTTTAAGTTTCTATCTTTGCGATGAAGGAAGGTGATGAGCAAACTTATCTCCGTGAATCAGCATGCTTTTGTGGGGGATCATCCAAAAGTGGATGCATCTTTTATAGAAAATGAGGTTGTGGAGGCTAGGCTTAAAAGTAGAGATTCGGGTTTGATATGTAAGTTGGACATTGTGAAGGCTTATGACCATGTCAACTCGTATTTTCTTATGTACTTGCTGGAGAGGATGGGGTTTGGTATTAAGTGGCAGAAGTGGATCCTCTTTTGTATCTCGACTGTTCGATTTTTGGTGTTGGTGAATGGTGAGCCTAGCAGCTCATTTGCTAGTTCGAGGGGGTTGAGGAAAGGAGATCCTCTTTCTCCATTTTTATTTATCATTGTGATGAAGGCCTTGAGCAAGATGTTGGATAGAGCTGTGGGGTGGCTTTTTGAATGGGTTTAGTGCGGGTAGAGGTGGTGGAGAGGAGGTGACAGTGTCCCATCTTTTGTTTGCAGATGACACACTTGTATGTTGTGGGGCTAACGCTGATCAACTAGGTTATCTTCGTCTCGTGCTTTTATTCTTTCAAGCGGTTCCGGGCTTGAGAATTAACATCGCAAATAGCGGGATAATTCCGGTTGGAGTGGTGGCTAATTTGCTTCCCTTGGCCAATTTTTTTGGTTGCAAGGTTAGGAGTCTCCCGACGGTGTATCTTGATTTGCCTTTAGGAGCCAAGCATAAAAGTAAAGAGATGTGGATCTCAGTTATCGAGAGGTTCGAGCGGAGATTGGCAGCAAAAACAGTATTGTTCAAAAAGGGGAAGGCTAACCCTAGTAAAAAATACTCTCTCTAGTCTGCCTACATATTTTCTGTCTCTTTTTGTGCTTCCCGTTTCGGTTCGGAGCAGACTTGAAAAATTGGAGAGAGATTTTCTATGGGATGGGTCCACGGAGGTGCAAAAGTTTCATTTGTTTAGGTGGGAGAAGGTTTGTGATAGCATGAAAAATGGAGGCTTGGGTATAAAAAATCTGAATTTTTTTAATTTGGCTCTTTTGGGGAAGTGGCTTTGGAGATTCGTGGTGGATAGGAATGCTTGGTGGAGGAGAGTGACGGTGAGCTTGTTTGGAAAGGTGTCTAGAAGATTACTATTGGGACGGCCGGAGGTATTTTGGTTATGTGCGATAGTAGAAAAGACTGTTTGATTGGTTCTCACTCAGTTTCTTGCATTTTGAGGGGCTGGATAATAATTTCAGATGGATATTTTCGGGAGATTTTAATGTGGTCGATTTCCAGCCAGAGCGTAAGGGGCCGAGTCTATACACAGGCTATGATGGAATTCAATGAATTTATAAACGATTCGAATTTGGTGGACCTCCCTTTAGAAGGTGGGGGTATTTGTCAATCTGTTTTGCCAAGGGTGACTTCAGATCATGTTCCGCTGCGTTTGGAATGTGGTGGTATGAGCAAAGGGAAAACTCTTTTTCGGTTTGAACTAATGTGGTTAGAAGAACCAGGTTTTATGGATTGGTTTAAGGATAAATGGCAAACTTATGTAGTGGAGGGAAATCATGGATATCGGTTAGCAAGAAAGTTAAAGATGTTGAAGGAGGACTTAACGAAGTCGAATAAGGAAACTGTTGGAAACGTTAGACTGAATTTGGATAGGTTGATGGAGGAAGTCAAGGATTTGGATGCTCGGGAAGGGACTGGAGTTTGGAGTGATGAAGATCTGACTAGACGGAATTTTCTTCAATTAGAAATTTTGAGGCTGCTTCGGACTGTTGGAAGCAAAAAGCTCGCATCAATTGGCTTAAGGAGGGAGATAAAAACACTAGATTATTCCATCAGGTAGCAAAGGCTCACAAGCAAGCAAACCTCATCTCTATGTTACTAGAAGAGGATGTTGAAATAAGGGTTGGTATTGCAGATTTTTCGAAGGGGTTATTTTCAGAGGATAGTATTTGGCATCCTAAACTGGAGGGTGTTTCTTTCAGCCTCCTGGATCCAGCGGATAAAGAAAATCTGGAATTACCTTTCACGACAGATGAGGTTAAACCAGCAGTTTTCAGTTTGAAGGGGGATAAGGCTCTGGGGCCCGGATGGTTTTCCGATGGCATTTTTTTCAGCATTGTTGGGATTTGGTGAAGGGGGAGTTGATGGATCTGTTGCATTATTTCTTTGAGTTTAAGGATTTGAGAGACGTCTCAACTCTACTTTTATTGCCCTAATCCCTAAAGGTATTGGGGCGGAGGACATAAAAGAGTTTAGACAACTCAGTCTTGTAGTGGCGGGGAATAAGATTTTGAATAAGATTATTGAAGAAAGTGAAAGATTAGATTATCTCTTCTTCTCAACAGCCTTTTGGGAGGCAGATTATCTCTTCTTCTCAACATGCCTTGTGGGAGGCGGCAAATGCGTGCCGATGGCGAATGAAGTGGTGGACTGGAGGATAAGCAGTGGGAAAGCAGGAGTGCTTGTTAAGTTGGACATTGAGAAGACATACGATCATGTAAATTGGGATTTTTTGATGTTTATCTTGAGTAAGATGGGCTCCAGGGAGCGATGGAGGGAATGGATTCTGTTTTGTATCTCTTCGGTTAAGTATTCAGTTCTAGTGAATGGTGAGCTAGCAGGGTTTTTTTCTAGTTCGAGAGGACTACGTCAAGTAGACCCTTTATCCCCCTTTTTGTTTGTAATCGTTATGGAAGCCTTTAGTAGGATTATTGAGGCTGCTGTTTCTAAGGGCTTTATTTGTGGTTTTTCTATTGGTAGGGAGGAAGGCTCTCGGGTGATGGTCTCTCAACTGCTTTTTGCAGACAACTCTCTAGTTTTTTGTGAAGCAAAGACAGATAACCTAGGTTATCTTAGGATGATCCTGCTTTTCTTCTAGGCATGGCAGCTTCAGGTCTAAAGGTGAATATTCTGAAGAGTGAGTTGCTGGCCGTGGGTGAGGTGGAGGATGTGAATGAGTTGGCTGAGTTTTTTGGATGCAAAATAGGTGGCTTTCCAATGACTTATCTTGGACCCCCGTTGGGTGCAAATCCTAGAAACAAGGAGTTGTGGTATCCGATTATAGCAAGGTTCGAGCGTAGACTAGCGGGGTGGAAAAAACTATATCAATCAAAGGGTGGTCGATTAACTCTTATCAATAGTACTCTTTCACGTTTGCATACCTATTTTATGTCGATGTCTATTATGCCGGTTTCGGTGGTGCAAAGGCTCGAAAAATTGGAAAGAAATTTCTTATGCGAAGGACAAGCGGTGGATAGGAGGTACCATTTGATTAGATGGGAGGTGGTTTGTTTGAGTAAGAGTAATAGAGGTCTGGGGATTAAAAGGCTTAAATTGTTTAATGTGGCTTTGTTGAGTAAGTGGCTTTGGTGATATTTGTGTGAAAAAGATACCCTTTGGAAGAAGGTGGTGTTGAGCAAATATGGCAAAGGAGACCACCTGTGGGTTCCGAATGAGGTCCACTCTTCTTATGGGGTGGGAGTGTGGAAAGGTATCAGAATGAGGTGGGATATTATGAAGAGATTCATAGCCTATGATGTGGGTAATGGGAATTTGGTTAAATTCTGAAACGACATTTAGTGTGGTGATACGGAGCTGCGGATGGCCTTTCCTATGTTATACATCCTTGCCAATCACAAGGAGGAAACAGTTAGCTCTGTTCTGCAGTTCAATGGAGAGACTGTTACTTGGAATCCTTCTTTTAGAAGGAATCTGCAGGATTGGGAGTTGGACTCTCTTGGGCAACTCTTTGAGCTGCTGTACAATTGTACAATCAGAAAGTGGACAGAAATAGTAAAGATCATGTTGTGTGGAAAGGTAGAAAAAACAGGGAATTCTCTATTAAATCCTGTTATCAAAAGATCTTGGGTAGTAATGGTTCGTTCCCTTGGAAGAATGTGTGGAGGTCAAAGGCTCCTTCAAGGGTGGGTATATTTATGTGGGAAGCAGCAAATGAAGCTTTGTTAAATAGGATGCCTAGTCGTGTCCTAAAATTTCAGACTCCTCGTCATGTCCTCACCACCACACATCCACATATCCTAACCTTCACATTGGACCTACCTCTGAAAGTGTTTGGCTGTACTATCCACCACAGTCTCGCGCCAAACTTGATCCAAAATCTCTCAAGTGTATTTTCCTTGGCTACTCCTCACACCAAAAAGGTTATAGGTGTTATTCCCTCGTTACTAGAAAAATATATAATTCCATGGATGTAACCTTCTTCGAGAACAACCTTCCTTTCCCAAATTTGATATTCAAGGGGAGAGTTCAAGAGAATATCAGATTTGGGATCTTCTCCAAGACACTCAAGCCAATTTTACCCCACAAAATCAGTCATCAAATCCAAATTTAGCCATTGTTCCTATCCAAACCAGAACCAGCTGTCATTCCAGAAGCAGCCTTGCATCCACCACAACAAAACACTTCCAACACTGAACTTCGTGTCTATACAGGAGAAGACCAGCCGAGGACACAGAAGAAACTATGCAAACTCAGCACTCTCAATCACAAGAACCAAATCCCACTGCATAATGGTATGGATTCCTCTCCTCCAAACACTCTTGCTCCTATAATTGATGACTCAAATCTCCCTATAGCTCATAGGAAAGGGGTTCGCATGTGCACTGAACATCCTATAGAGATATTTGTAGCATATGTAAAATTATTGCCGTCTTACAAAGCCTTTGTTATTAATCTGGCAGTGTGAAGGTACCCGACTCAATTCAAGAAGCCTTCATGTGCCCAGGATGGAAGAAGGCAATAGTGGAAGAAATTCAGGCATTGGAAAAGAATTAACACGTGGATTCTTACAGAGCTACCACCGAATAAAATTCAGAAGGGTACAAGTGGATATTCACAGTTAAGTACAAAGCTTATGGAAGCATAGACAGATTCAAGGCAAGTCTTGTGGCAAAGGGGTTCACTCAATCTTATGGAATTGACTACCACAAGACTTTTGCACCTGTGGCTAAACTAAACACAGTTTGAGTTCTGCTCTCCCTTGCAGTAAACCAAGATTGGCCATTATATCAACTTGATGTTAAAAATGTGTATTTGAATGGAATCTTCAAGAGGAAGTCTACATGGCCATACCTCCTAGGCTAGAAAACAGGTCTATCCACAGATTAGTTTCCAGATTGAAAAAGCCTTCGAATAAATTGGAGCAGTCTCATTGTGTATGGTTTGACAGGTTTGCTAAGACATGAATGCTAATTGATATCAGCAATGTCAGCAGATCATACACTCTTTGTTAAGGGTGCAACTGGAGGGAAGATGGTCATCCTCATTGTCTATGTAGATGACATCATCATAATAGGAGATGATTCAAAGGAGATTCTCAACCTGAAAAGGTTACTGGCAACAGAATTTAAGATCAAGAATCTTGGGCCACTAAGGTACTTTCTAGGAATGGAGGTGGCTTGGTCAAAGGAGGGGATTGCTATAACCCAAAAAAGTATATCCTGGATTTGCTAAGTGGCACACGTTACTTGGATGCAAGCCTGTCGACACACCTACGGATTCAACCAATAGACTAAGCAGAAGTGATAAAAACAGTCCAGTTGACAAGGGAAGGTATCAAAGGCTGGTTGGAAAACTCGTCTACTTATCCCACACTAGACCCGACATTGCTTATTCGGTCAGTGTAGTCAGTCAACACATGAACAATCCAACCGAGGGTCATTTAGAGGCAGTAAACAGGATTTTGAGATTTTTGAATATGACTCCTGGATACAGTTTACTCTTTAGAAAATGTCAAAACCGTGAAGTGTAGATTTATTGCCTCTTATGTATGGGCAGGACCGCAGGAGAACAAATTGACAGAAGATCAACTACTGGCTACTGCTCTTATGTATGGGGAAATCTTGTCACTTGGAGAAGTAAAAAAGTAAAAAAGCAGGCTGTCGTCTCACGAAGTAGTGCAAATTAAAATACTGGGCACTTGCAGTTGGAGTATGCGAGGGAATGTAGCTACAGAGATTACTAAGAGAACTCGAGGTAGAAGTACAAGCATCAGTCAAGATGTTCGGTGACATTCAAGCAGCTATTAGCAAAACCAAGAATCTTGTTCATCGTGATAGAACGGAACACATTGAGATTGATAGACACTTCATCTAAGAGAAGGTGAACAATGGGATTGTTCAGCTTAGCTATATTCCAAAAAAACAGCAGATTGCTGATGTTTTCACTAAGATGCTTCCAAGGGTCAGTTTTGATGAATCAAACTCCAAGCTTGGTTTGTATAGCATATGCAACCTAGCTTGAAGAGGAGTGTAGAAATATGGATCGAATTATGTAAATAAACTAGGAAATTTAATTTTCTTATTTAGAAAAGATTAGATCATTAGATTTAATTACAAGTTTTCCTGTTTAAGATTCCTGATTTAAAGGAATTTAGTTTCCTATTTTACTGACTGGTATGCCAGCCACTCGTACTACTATATTAAGATGTAATTCCCCCGTTTAATTTAAGAAAGAAAATTCATGATTTCTTCAGACGGAAATCATTCTTCAAAGGAAAAAACATTATCATTTGGATTTCGGTTGTTCCAAGTAGATTCTAATGGGAATAAACGATACTTGGTCTCAACTGCTAAGTTACCAACTCATCTAAAAGCTTAAGTCGTTAGATAGAGTTTCAACAATGTATATCAAGCTTAACACTCCCCCTCACGTGTGACCTGTCCACACGTGGAGAGATACACAAACATGCCTCACCAGGGGCATCACAACCAAATAGAGTGACAACATGTACTCATAATATTCCGGGTAACAAATGCAAGCGGGATAACTCGAACCCATAACCTTGCCAAACCAGGGCTCTAGGCTCTAGGCTCTCGCTGTGGCTCTGATACTTGTACCATGTTAAGTTACCAACTCATCTAAAAGCTTAAGCTGTTAAATAGAGGCTCAACAATGTATACAGGCTTAACATCAACTTATGGATTAAGCTGGAAAGGAATCAACAATCTTACGCGGAGATACTTATGCACGAAGCATAAGCATGTTTGCAACAAAAATATAGTATGTTAAAAGCATGCTTAATAGACAAAGATATGAATGTTGGAAGAACCAGCTTAATAGATGACACTTTTCCTCCCCATGAAAATATAAATCAGAAAATAATTTGAATTGCATCATACCACTAGGCTTCCATCTTCTAAAGTTGTAGTATATCTGAGAGTCAATAAGTCATGCGCAGAAGTTAGGGTAGTAAGCGCATACAGCTGAAACATTAAATGTCAACATTTAGTACATATATTGATGGAAAAGACAAATTAGTAATGATATAAAACTCGTCTCTATAATTGGCTACTGCAACACCTCTAGGAAACTTAAAAGAGACAACAACTTGTGCCCACCTGCATGTAAATCAATTCAATAATTCCCTTTCTATTAGAAGGAAAGCTAACATAGCTATCCATCTTTCGACAATCCCTAAACCAAGATGAGTAGTCTTTAAGGATTTTCATCACCTAAAAAAGATTACAGAGTAAATATTAGCTACACGAAGCATCAAATAAAAACATGTGAAAATCAATACCATAGCCAAAAAAAAGTAAAGTGCCTTGTAATCGAAAATCAAGTCTTTTTAAAGCAAAGCAATTATCGCAGCGAAATTAGACAGATGAATCAAGTTATCAGAGATAAATGGTAGCAAATGTGCAACTATCAGTAGAAGAAAGGAAGCATGCCTCGGCAGGATCTAAAGGAACATGACAGCAGGCACGTGCAGCTGTCCCATTGCTATTATGTAAGATGGAAACCAACCGAATCGAGTCTGAACAAGTCTAGTGAAAAGAGGAAAGGAATAAATAGGCATATAATTAGAACATCCTAACGCAAAATCTATAATTGTTTAGAAAATATCGGTTTTAGTACAAGCGTCAAGCAACCATCTACCTTAATCCATACGATAATATAACATGTGTTCAGGGTTTGCACATAATATGACTAACAAAGCAATCTAAATATAACACTAGAAACCTTCATTCCCGGGATCGGGACCCAGTCAACATCACCTCCAGTAGCTTTTGAGAGGAACTCTGCCAAGGTCCTCTCTGCCAGAAAGATAAGTCTGTCACATACAAAATCAACAAAAAGAAGGCAATCAAATAAATATATATACAAACTAGCTAACAGGAATTAGCTGCTGCAAACAAAAATTGTCATCCAATATATCTCTAGTGATGGGTATCCATTAGTTCACTATCACTTGAGAATACCTAGTGGCAATAGAAGAAGCCTCGGGCTGAAATTGATGAGAGTTGCCATTAGAGTCAACTTTTGTCCCAGAAGTTGATGTCTCTGCCTGCAGTAAATTATTATCAAATTAAATTTTTAGAAAGCTTCTTTACAACTTTAATCTAACTTGCAGAGCATTTTCTATCCCCATAAAATGAAAAATTGTTTGTATTACCTCTCTTTTTGTTTCATGCATTAATATCATTCCCTAAAATGATCTTTGAGACCTTTTATCTTTTTTTATTGACAAGTAAAAGTAAAATATAAAATATAAAGCGTCAAAAGAGGAGACGCAACCTATGTACACGGGAAGAATACACAGACTACCACCAACTATAAGCTAAGTTATTCACAAAATTACAAAAAGGACTAATACCCTGCGACACCTCCTCGTAACCCCAAAAAGACAACAGATGGAGAATTTGATTCTTAAGATCAGTCATGCTCATTCTTCGTTCTCAAAAGCTCTAGCATTCCTTTCTCTCCAAATAGTCCAACTCACTGTAACGGCACAGTGTCCCAAAAGAAATTTCTCTTCTTCTGTTTATACAAAGACCAAACCCGAAGCAAATCAATGACCATATATGGCATCACCCAGGACACATGAAATAAATTAAGGACGAAATCCCACAGATCCCTCGCAACTGGACAATGAAGAAGGAGATGATTAACACTTTCAGCATCCCTCTTGCACATGAAGTACCAACAAAATTCAAGGATCGCGAACATGAATAGAGAAAATGAGGATGATTTGTTCATAGGGGAACTTTAATATGAAGTGCCAAACGCTGATCATATTAATGTTACCGGAGTGACTCCCACTGACAAAACTGTTAACAGCTGTTTTCATTTCATGTGATCACTCTTAGTGATCCCATCAAATTGCCAATAAAAATTTACAAATAATTTCACAAGTAATGTTTCTAGCGCAGGTGCAGAAGGAAACATCTTAATAATAAAAAGAGTGGGGATTAAATGACATGGATAAAAGGTTACTCATAAGGGCAGCTTTACGTCGATGGAAACCGCACGTGGTGTGTCTCATAGAAACAAAAATGGAAGCTATGGATTGGAATTTGGTAAATAGTGGGTGGGACAACAGATGGGTTTGACTGGGACTGTTCAAAGGTTGCGGGTACAGCGGGTGGAATTTTAGTCATGTGGGACCGGATTATTGTTTCAAAGGTAGAAGCGAGTGTGGGTGATTACTCAGTTTCTTGCATGCTGAATTTTGAGGAAACCATAGAAACTGGCTGTTTTCTGGAGTTTACGGCCCTTCTGCAGTGGAGCGAAGGAATTTATGGGTAGAACTAGAGGCAGTTAGAAGGAGGTGGACTGTTCCGTGGTGTGTAGGGGGAGATTTTAATGTTGTCCGTTTCTGTCATGAGCGTTCAGGAGTCGGTGCATTCACTTCTGCGATGACAGAATTTAATGACTTTATTAATGAAGTGGAATTAGTGGATTTGCCGTTGGAGGGGGGAGACTTTACTTGGTTTAGAAATGGAGATAGGCCCCAATTTTCAAGGATTGATAGGTTCCTTGTTTCTGCAGATTGGGGAGATAGATTTTGCGAATCTAGACAGTCTTGCCTTCCCAGAATTCTGTCAGATCATGTTCCCCTTCTTTTGGAGTGTGGTGACCGGACTAGAAGGAAAATGCCATTCAGATTCGAGAATATGTGGCTTAAGGAGTAGGGATTTGCGGATTGGGTCGAAGAGAGATGGAATTCATATGCTGTTGAGGAGGAGCCAGGCTTCGTCTTAGCTAAGAAGCTAAAAGCGCTGAAGGAGGATTTAAAAATATGGAACAGAGAAGTTTTCGGAAGATTAGACCTCAAAATAAAAATATTGGAAGCGGAGATCAGGAGACTTGATGAAAGAGCTGGGGGAGGAGTGAGATATGAGGCTGATGTAAGCCATAGAATGATGCTGATGATGCAGATTGTTTGGAACAGGTGTTTACAGAGGAAGAAGTGGTGGCGGCGCTGCGGAGTATGAGTGGGGACAAAGCCCCGGGCCAGAAGGTTTTTCTTTGGCCTTTTTTCAGCACTGCTGGGAAGTGGTGAAGGATGACATTTTGAAGGTCTTTAATTCCTTTCATGATAGTTTGCGGTTTGAGAAGAGTCTCAACGCTGCGTTCATTGCATTGATTCCAGACCTATCAGTCTAGTTGGCGGGGTTTATAAACTCATCTCCAAGGCGTTGGGAAAGATTATCTCTGAGACTCAGCACGCTACGCTTTTGTTAAGGAGAGGTAAATCCTTGATGCGTCATTGATCGCTAATCAAATTTTGGATGCCAGGAAGTGGAGTTCCGGAAATTCTTTGCAAGTTAGATATTGAGAAGGCGTATGATCATGTAAATTGAGGCTTTTTGTTGTATCTTATGGAAAGAATGGGGTTCGGCTATGAGTGGAGGAGGTGGAATCATTTTTGCATTTCTTCAGCTAGGTTCTCGGTGTTGGTAAACAGAGAACCCTTAGGTTTCTTCCCGAGCTCGAGGGGTTTGCGACAAGGAGATCCTCTTTCCCCATTTTTGTTCATCATAGTTATGGAGGCTCATAGCAAACTCATGGAGAAAGCTGTGTTGGGTGGTTACATCAGTGGGTTCAATGTGGGTGGGGGCGATAGTCCGGAGACCGGCTTGGTGTCCCATCTTCTTTTTGCAGATGACACCTTGGTCTTTTGTGGAGCGGATCGATCTTAATAGGGTTACCTAAGGATGGTGCTGCTTTTCTTTCAAGCGAGCTCAGGTCTTCGTATCAACATTTCCAAAAGCGATATCATTGCGGTGGGTGTAGGGGCTTTCGCCTCATTTTTTGGGTGCAAGGTTTCCTATCTTTCGGCTGTGTATCTTGGGTTGCCAATCGGAGCTCCCTTCAAGAGTAAAAATATGTGGAATACAGTGGTAGAAAATTTTGAACGACGCTTGGCGAGTTGGAAGAAGCAGTATCTGTCAAAAGGAGGGAGACTTGTTTTGGTAAAAAAATATGCTCTCCGGCGTGCCTACGTATTTCATATCTCTGTTTGTAGTTCTCGCTTCAGTTCCGAAGAGACTCGAGAAGTTGGAGCGGGATTTCTTGTGGGAAGGTCGGTCGTCAGCGAGGAAATATCATCTTGTCAAATGGGATATAGTCTGCTTAGGTTTAGGGAAAGGAGGTTTAGGTATTGAGAACCTCAAGTTGTTTAATGAAGCCTTGCTTGGGAAGTGGCTTTGGAGGTATTTGTCGGATAAGGGGGCCTTTTGGAGGAAAGTGGTGGAGAGCATGTACGGTATGGGGAATCATCTGTGGTTTCCAGCAGAGACCGCCCAGGCTTTTGGGGTAGGAGTGTGGAAAAGCATTAGAAAATGATGGAATGCTTTTGGTAGAAACATATCTTTTGAGATCGGGTCGGGGGCGACGGTCAAGTTTGAGTTGTTTACATCCTTTCCTGAACTCTTTCTATGGCTAGGAATAAGGATAGCTTGATCAGCTCTTTGATATCTTTAGAGGGTGGTAGGGTGATTTGGAACCCGACGTTTAGAAGAAACTTTCAAGATTGGGAGATGGATTCGGTGTCAAGATTTTTTGAGCTTCTTTACGCTCAAAAAGTAGGTTGTGAGAGTGACTGGGTGATTTGGGTAGGGGCGAAGGACAACAAATTCTGATGTCAAAGATTACTATTCAAAGTTGTTAGATAGAGAAAGGCTTCTGTTCCCATGGAAGTTAGTATGGAAGACGGTAGCTCCAAACGGAGTAGCCTTTTTTTGCGTGGGAAGTGGCGAACGAGGCTATTCTAACCGATGATAACCTGAGGAAAAGAGGGATTCTATACGTTAACAGATGCTATTTGTGCAAGGAGAGTGTAAATCACTTGGTTATACATTGCCTGATGGTAGGGGAATTGCGGAATTTCATGTTTCGATTGTTCAACGTGGCGTGGGTGCTTCCGGAGACCCCCAAAGATCTAGTGTGGCTGGAGATATTTCTGGCGGAGGAAGAACAGAAACACCATTTGGGAAGTTCCTTGGGGATGTGGTGGACAATATGGAAGGAAAGAAACCGTAGGGCTTTTGACAATGAGGAAGGAACCATATCAGATTTGAAGAGTGCCTTGCTTCACCTCCTGTTTGCGTGGTGTGCTAGGGCTGAACAATCACATATTCCATTGACAGCCTCTTTTGTAGATTTTGTGCATAACTTTCCTAATCTTAGTTAGTCTTTTTGGTAGTATACACCTCTTGTGTACAAAGGACGCGTGATGTGAATCCGGGTTCGGATTCGAGCCAAGATCGATTCGAAGATTAACGGACCCCTCAGACTGAGGCACAAAAGAACGCGGAATGAAAAGGATGGAGTCTCCTCGACTCCGCTAGTCGCGATTGACTAGAGAACTGCAGGGTGCGGTAGAGAACCGGCCGGTTCGAGGAGACCAGCGATTGCCGGAGCATACAACTTCACTCGTGAAGATTGGTGGAAAGTTGCCTTTTAACGCGAGTTTGCGTATAACAGTTAAATTCATCTTCCGACTCGTGAAGATTGATCGGGAGAGTTTTTGCCTTTTACCGAAGTTTGCATTATAACCGCTTCGCTTACTACCGCTACCGCCATTTTTTGAAATTGTTTATGGGTTTAACCCCTTGTAGTCCTTTAGATCTTGTTCCTATTCCGCGGTTAAAAGAGCAAGCTAGCATGGATGGAAACACAAGCGAGATGATTCAGAATTGCATGAACAAGTTCGGTTGAACATTGAGAAGAGGACAGCACAATATGCCAAGCAAGCAAATAAAGGAAGGAAACAAGTTATATTTGAGCCCGGTGATTGGGTGTGGTTGCATTTGAGGAAGGAACGATTCCCACAAAAGCGTCGTTCTAAGTTGCACACAGGGGTGATGGGCCGATTGGACCGCTCCAAGTCCTCGAACCGGTTAAAATAATGCATATCGACTTGACCTTCGAGGTGAGTATAACGTCAGAACTTTCAATGTTACCGACTTAACGCTTTTTGACTCAGTGATGATTCGAGGTCGAATCCTTCTCAAGAGAGGAGGGAATGATGGGAATCAAGATAGCACGCTTGGTCAAGATAATCAAGACCCGTTGATCATAAAGAGAGGACCAATCACTTCGGTGTTTATGTGAGGGAGTGTGCGCCTTTACTCAACTTGTGGGAGAGATTGGAATCAAGTTGAAGTCACCAATGATCCAGTATATAAAGAGAAGTTCATATGCAAGTTAGAAGGTCAACTTGATAATTTCCGGAAACCCTAAAGGTTGAAGATGGACAACCCCTCAACCCGGGACACCGAACTCCGACTGAACTAAACTTGGGCACGGTCTTTCTTGTTTTCTTGTTTCTTCTCCAATTTGGACCAGCTTTGAGCTTGATTAATCCCTTAGTAATTGTTGCATTTTTAAGCCTATAAAAGGCAGATCAAAACTCTTTGTAGGATAACTTGGTCGATATATTAAAATAGCTTTGTTTAAAAGTGTTCTTATACACTTGTGTTTCTCACAATTGAGTTTTGTGAGATTATTAGAGTTTCTTGATTAGAAACCACCTTGAACTTATCAATCTTCACGGAGTCGGAAGATTGTGGCGTTCGTGGTCGGTGGGTCTCCGGCAATCGCGTCGAAGGTTCTCTAACGCACCCCGAGGTTCCTAGTCAATCGCGACTAGCGGTCGAGGGAGACTCCTATCCTTTTCATTCAGCGTTCTTTGTCCGTCTACAAGGGTCCGTTAATCTTCGAATCGATCTTGGCTCAAATCCGAACCCGGATTCACATCAATGCGTCACCTGATTTGACGCATTTATTTATATACATTTACCTTTATCAAAAAAAAAAAGTTTATATCCAATTTTATAAGATATTGACAACTTTTTACATTTCCTTAAGTCGTTTTCTATTAAAAGAAGAGAAGGTGATAAATCAAGATAACCTCTCTCGAGAAGAGCGCCAACAAACCCTATTCACAAGAGCACTACTCCTGAGTGAGGCCTGCAGGGTATGGTTGAGATGGGTTAGGCTGGGTGCTTGTCATAGCTTAGAGAAATGCTGCGGGCGGGCGTCTACACATCATCGGACACTTGACAAGCCAGTAGGTTGGGGGAGAAAGCCGAGCATGAGCTGAAAGGAGGAAAGGCAGAGAGGGGAAAGACTGCGGGCCTCGCCCAAAAGAGAATTAGTCAAGCGAACAGGAGTGCTAATTTCAGTGCTTCTTATAAATGATTTATGAATGACAAAGATCCTCTATATATGGTAAGCCGTTCTGATGATATCAATTGCAAACATGCAGGGGGAAGTACCAAAGTTTGATCCCTAGTGGCAGCACATCCTTGGCCAATACTAGTGATTTCAACATGCTTTTTCCTGTTTAGGGACAGTTAGGATTGATATACATTGATGGGTGCTCACTCTAACAGCCTAAGCTTTGAGTTTAGTATGCAGTTATCACCGTAGCGGAGCTTAGAAGTATAGAAGATTATGTAGATGATAAAGCTTATTTTATGCTCTATGAGAAAAGATTTCAAAATGCTGAGCTAAATCGTCTACATGTTCACCATATCCAAGGATTGAAGGTATTGATGACCTTCAAACATGAAATATAATTCAAGAAAGTGAAAGTGCACCATTTGTCAAGGGTATAGAAGAATATCTAGATGATAAAGTTTTTTCTATGCTCTATGGGGAAATGAAAAACCACCACTTTCAATATTTTGGCAATAAAATTTAAAAACCACCCAATGTAATGGTAATCACTAACCCCAATTCCGTTAAAAATTGTTATGCATGTGAGATGGGAATCACAACAAAAGCAGCCGTTAAGATTGTGTAACAATCATCACCCGGGTTACTTAACGGTTCAAACCTTCGTAACAGTTCTTATAAAGTCTCACATTCCAGTGTACTGCATCAAAGAATATTAAAAGAGTATATACACAAGCTATGGTGGAGTTCAATGAGTTCCTAAATGATACGGAGTTGGTGAACCTTCCCTAAGAAGGTGGGAAATTTATGTGGTCTAGGAATAGGGAGGGGGCCCAATGCTCGAGGATAGATCGTTTTTTAGTGTCATCTTCTTGGATGGAGAAATTTGGGGGAATATCTCAATCTCGCCTTCCAAGGGTGTGTTCGGATCATGTTCCGTTACGTTTGGAATGTGGTGGGCTGAATAAATGGAAATCTCCCTTTCGGTTTGAACTGATGTGGTTAGAAGAACCTGGATTTATGGATTGGTTTAAGGAGAAATGGGCAGCTTATGAAGTGGAGGGTAATCCTTGTTTTCGTTTAGCCAAAAAGTTAAAGATGCTGAAGGAAGACTTGAAGAAGTGGAATAAGGAGACTGTTGGTAATGTAAGACTGAAGTTGGATAGACTGATGGAGGAGGTCAAGGAGTTGGATAGTCAGGAAGAAGGGTCAGGTGCTTGGAGGGATGAGGATTTGGCCAGACGGAAACTTCTTCAACTAGAAATTCAGAGGCTGCTTCGATGTGAAGAGATCTATTGGATTCTGTTTTGTATATCTTCGCCTAAATTTTCCGTTCTAGTTAATGGGGAGCCAGCCGGGTTTTTTGCTAGTACGAGAAGATTGCGCCAAGGAGACCCTATTTCTCCATTTTTGTTCATCATTGTTATGGAAGCTCTTATTAAGATCATAGAGACTGCTGTCACAAATGGATTAATTTGAGGGTTTTCTGTAGGGAAGGAGGTTGGCTCTCAGGTGTTGATCTCTCATTCGCTGTTCGCAGATGATACCCTGGTTTGCGAGGCCAAGGCAACTCAACTGGGTTACCTAAGGTTGATCCTGTTATTCTTCCAGGCGGCTTGTTTGAAGGTGAACATTCTAAAGAGTGAGCTGTTGGCCGTGGGCGAGGTGGAGAATATGGATGAACGGGTTGCGTTTTTTGGTTGTAAGGTAGGTGGTTTCCCAACGAATTAGCTTGGGCTTCCTTTAGGTGCTAATCCTAGAAATAAAGAGTTGTGGAACCTGATTATCGCAAGATTCGAACACAGGTTAGGGGGCTGGAAAAAACAGTATCTTTCTAAGGGAGGAAGATTAACCCTTATCAAAAGTACCCTCTCAGGCTTGCCTACTTATTTTATGTCGATGTTTGCTATGCCGATTTCAGTGGTGCAGAGGATCGAAAATTTGGAGAGAGACTTTTTGTGGGAGAGTCAGGCAGTGGATAGGAAGAACCATTTGATAAGATGGGAGGTGGTATGTTCGAGTTTGAGAGGTGGTGGATTGGGGATTAAAAGGTTAAAATTGTTCAATGTGGCATTGATGGGTAAGGGCTCGTTTGTTGTGGCTGATGGCTTATGACTTATGGCTGATAGCTTAAGCTGGTACGTAGCTGAATGACTTTTGACTGATTGCATGATAGACTGTTTGTTACAGCTGTTGAAAAGCTGCTTATGAGTCGTTATAATTATTTGTTAAAAAATAAAAACTTGAAAATTAGTATTCATATTTTTATGTATATTTCATAAAAGGATGAAATGAAGACAATCAAATATTTATTAATGAATAGTTGTCTTCATGTTTAAAAAAAAAACCCAAAAAGCTTAAAATTTTGGCTTTTTGGCTTTTGGCTTTTCAATGCATAAAGGGTGTTGTACCTTACTTATTGGCTTTTGGCTTATAAGCTGAAACAAACACTTTAAATATGACTTTTCAAAAGCCAAAAGTCAAAAGTCACTCCAAATAAGCTGCAACAAACGAGCACTAAATGGCTTTAGAGATTTTTGCGCGAGAAAGATTCACTTTGGAAGAAGGTTGTGGTGAGCAAGTATGGAGTTGGGGACCATGTGTGGAATCCAATTGAGGTGCACTCTTTTTATGGGGTGGGGGTGTGGAAAGGTACTAGAAGGAAGTAGAATATTATGAAGAGATACATAGCTTTTGATGTGGGTATTGGCAACTTAGTTAGATTTTGGAGCGACAATTGGTGTGGGGAGTGCAGAGCCGGAGGGCTTTCCAGCGTGTATAGCCTTGCTAGACATAAGGAGGAAACAATATGTGTTTTGTGTTACATTTCAATGGAGAAAATGCAACTTGGAACCCCAATTTTAGAAGAAACTTTCAAGATTGGGGGTTGGACTCTCTTGGGCGTCTCTTTGAGTTGCTTTATAGACATAGAAAGAAAGTGGATAGACATAGAGAAGATCTAGTTGTGTGGGAAGGAGGGACGTGCAACGATTTCTGAGTTAAATCCTTTTATCAGAAGATCTCGAGTAGCACTATTTCATTCCCGTGGAAGAGTGTGTGGAAGACTAAGTCCCCTACAAGGGTGGTGTTTTTATGTGGGAAGCTGTGTTAACTTGCGACAATCTCCAGCATCATGGTAAAAGGTGCATTGCCCTTTTACCAGCAAGTGTTGGGACTTTGTGTTTAACTATTTCAAAGTAGTGTGAGTGACGCCTAATTCGGTGAAAGAGATGATAAGATGTTGGTCCCTATATAAATGGAGAAGGAGGAATTTTTTATGGGAGGTGGCCCCATTGGCGATTTGCTGGACTATATGGTTGGAAAGAAATGCTAGAGTTTTTGAGAATGTGGAGAGAAGCGTAGAGAAGATCAAGGAGATTATTATGCATACTGTGCTATTTTGGTGTCATGAGTCGATTCCTTTTGACGCAAACCTTTTTGTAGAGTTCGTGGATAACATAGCATAATGTAATTATTACTGCTGTATAGAGGACGCGCCACCTGTTTTGACACTCTCATATTTATAACATTTTCTTACTTATAAAAAAAAAGAATATTAAAATGAAATGGTGGGGGCAAACGGACTTAAACTTTTTTTTGTTTTGATAAGTAAAGTATTATACACCAAAGCGTCAAACTAGGTGATGCGTCCTTGTACACTAGAAGGATATACAACATGTCTAATCTATAGAAAAGCTATTAACAAAGTCGACACAAGAATAATTATGAATATGAGAAGTATTAGTATCTTTTGCACACCAAAAGAGCAACATACGAAGCAGCTCATCCATCAACTTGTCCACCATTCTCTCCTCATTCTCAAACACCCCGTGGGACTGCGTGCCAAGTGTTATTCCTTCTCCTTCTCCGCTTATACAACGACCAACTCAAAAAGAGATCTTTCACCGATCTCGACATCACCCATGCAATAGAAAAAAAGACTACACAGTGTATTCCAAAGCATAGTCACAATCAGGCAATGGAAGCAAACGGACTCAAACTATAATCTCTCGTTGAAAGGACGAACTATGTTGCCACCAGACGACTACATGCACTTGTCAAAGTCCAACGGGAGGTTACACTATACTCCCCCCCACCCCAAATAATTTGTTCCATATGAAAAGTCAAACTAATAGAGTACTTTTACTCCTCTATATTTCCTTCAAATTGTACTAAATAGATTTTTTGGTATGACATGTTAGGTAAACATCATGTGTTTCAAATGAAAGAATAATATTGAAAATAGGTGCATATATGTGGCGTAAATTTTTGAAATATGTTTTCAGGACAAACAAAAGTGAAAGTAGGACTATTTTTTCAAGACTGAGGAAATAGTCACTATAATGTATTACAGATTTTTCTCGCATTTATTACTACAAAATGATTATTTATGTGACAAAATTATTTAAATCAATGAAACTGCAAAAACCTTAAATTTTATTTGGCAAACACTATTTTCCCTATACAAAAAAAAACATTGAGATAACCTTAACCTACATCTTTCTTCTGTTTTCAAAGAAAACTAAACTCAAGTCCCTAGCTTTGTCAGCAAACAATCACCGTAACAGAAGAAAAGAGGCTCAAACAAAGGATTAGCCAAGGGGAGAAACTTTCATGTAAGGCTTGTAATGCTGTTGGGTAAGACTCCTGTTGAGGATTAGTATCATTTTACCATAGTTGGACTTTTGGACTTTTACGGAAAAGAGTACTTGGCAGAATATCAAATAGACTTCTACTATGTCCAACCAATAAAGAATTCATCAAGAGCAAACGAGAGACGAGAGAGGAGAGAGGTTAGAATGAATCATGGCAATTGCTAAAATGTTGAATTATAGCTCATTTGCTACCATTGAAGACAAAGAATCGTATGGAAAAGAGATTTAACAAGATGGCACGAATGGATGAGAAGAGATGACAAAGATAGTAAGTAGGTAATATCATACCAAGTAAATTTTTTTTTTTTTGATAAGTAAATAATATATTAAAATGAAGCATCAAAAGAGGTGATGCGTCCTTTGTACATTAGCCGTATACCAACCAAAAGATAAATCAAAAACTGTACTATATACATGATCTACAAAAGCTATGATCTAGGGAGAGAGTGATCATCCACGGAACTCCAAAACTGAATAGTACGAATCAGCAAATTCTTCAGCTCCGGGACTGACATTTCGACATTGTCGAAAGCCTATGATTCCTTTCCTTCCATAGAATCCAGCACACCCCAAAGAGCTGTCCCCATAAACTATTCCTCTTCTTCAAATAACCCCTATTCCAACCTCGACATGGTCAATGATCGAGCTTGGCATGACCCAGACATATTAAACATACTCAGCACATGATTCCAAAGCTCTAGAGCCACTTGGCAGTGAAGAAGTAAATGATTTACACTCTCCGCACCAGCCATACACATATAGCATCTATTAACAAAAACCATGTTACGTTTCATAAATTGTCCCGGTTAGAATAGCTTCATGAGTCGCTTCCCACATGAAAAAGCCACTCTCTTAGGGGCTTTGGTCCTCCATCTGCTCTCCACGGAAAGAAGTTCTGCCACCATTGAGAAGCTTCAAATAATACGATCTAGCGAGAAAAGAGAGTCCCCGAGCCTTTCCAAACCACCTTGTCCGTCGGTGTCGTTTTACGCTCTTGAAGCATCCTTAAAAACTGCACAACCGACTCTAACTCCCAATCGTGAAAATTCCTACGAGCAAAGGATTCGATAGGCTTACCCTCCACCCAAGATATCTGAGCTCACTTTACAATCCTTATCCGTGGAAAGCTCAAAAGGTTACGACGCCTCCCTCAGCGAATATCCCACACCATCTATCCTCCCAAAACCTCACGAGGCCCATTACCAACCTCAAAAGCAATGAATCTTTCAAAAGAATTCCACCCCTTCCTAATGCCTCGCGGACTCCGCCCCATAAGAAGAATTGACCACGTTAGGAAACCAACGGTGACCCCCTCCCATACTTGCAAACCACCACTTCCTCCACAAAGCCTCCTTATTTGTAAGATAACGCCCTGACCATTTCCCAATAAGCCTCGTTAAATAATTTGATTTTTCGATATTCGGACCCCCTCCGAACCCTCGAGCACACCTTATCCCAATTCACTAAGTGAAACTTATGCACATCGATTGACCCTCCCACAAAAATCTCTTTCCAACTTTTCTAATCTTTGCCTAATTGTGGCGGGAATCACAAAAAGAGATAAGAAATAAGTTGGTAAATTAGCAAGAGTGTTCTTGATCAAAACTAATCTCCCCCTTGGAAAGAAGTTGGGCTTCCACCCGCCAATCTCTTCTCGAACCCGCTACCACTGGATTCCATAGCGCTCTGCTCTTTGGTTGTGCACCAATTGGAAGCCCAAGATAGGAAGTAGGAAGAAGCAGCGGACTTCTGACCAAAAGAATGCAGCTAGATCCCCGACATCCTCCACCCCTCCAGCGAGGAATAATTTCACTCTTAGAAATATTGATGCGAAGGAGCTTGACTTGAAAAAATAATAGAACTAAGCGGAGATTTCCCAGGCGAGCCTTATACGCCCTGAAAAACTAATGTATCGTCAATGCAAGAGAAGATGAGAAATCGACACCTCCTCTCCCCTCTCCTCCCCACCTTAAAGCCACTTAAAAGTCACACTTTTGCCCTCTCTAACATCCTACTAGAGCCTCCATTACCTGATAAACAAAAATGGTGACGAGGATCTCTCTTGGCCGAAACCCTCTCGAACTAGGGAAAAATCCCGATGGTTCTCCATTCACCAAGCGAGAAGCGAGCAGTGGAAATACAAAATCGGACCCATTGAATCACTTGAGACCAAAACCCATTCTTTCCAACATATATAGCAAGAAATCGATTCACGTTATCATAAGCTTTCTCTATATCCAACACGGCAACCCAGGGACCAGCTTCTCGACTATCATCCACGGCTTCATTGGCTATAAGGGCAGCGTCCATGCATCATGTCTATCCTTCCACAAGCGTGTTGCGACAGAAATGATACTACCCATAACCCTCTTCATTCTTTGGGCTAGCACTTTGGATATCAACTTGTAAATGCCACCCCGTCGATGGGAAAATCTCTCAAATCGTGGCACCACTCTTTTCGGAATCAAGGCTATGAGCGGCATTAAGACTTTTCTCAAATCTCAAACTAGAATGGAAAAGCGAAAAACCTCCATAATGTCCCCTTTGAGCACCTCAACAATCTTTGAAAAAAGCCAGAAAACCATGGGCCAGGGGGCTTTATCCCCCTCCATCTTCTGGCACTGCTTGCTATCGCTTCCTGTCGAAAAGGGCGCTCCAAGGCTGCCGCATCATCAGAGCGTCTTGTCAAATCGCGCCATCAAATTTGGTCTCCGACCCCACTCTCTTCAAATTGGCGCTGAAAAAATTCGAGATGCCCACCTTAATATGCTTATCGCCTCATCCTCTAGCGCACACCATCAATGCGGACAGATCTGATTTTTTCGCGACTCGCGCATTTTGCCATCACGTTGGAAGAATTTAGTGTTATCTCCCTCCTTTAACCACTTGAACCCGCGACTTTTGGCGCCAGCAGTTCTTCGAATAAGAAGGCCCTTCAATTCTTGATTTAAGCGCACCTACGGAGTTCTTCCTCGGACAAGGTACGGCCCCGCTTTCTCATCAGTCTGCAAATCTCATCTGATTGATTTAATTTTAATCTCCACCTTACAGAAGATTTCTCTATTCCAAACTTTTAAATCCTCCTTGAGTAACTTCAATTTTCTAGCTAATCTAAAGCTTGGATCTCACCGCCACGAATAAGAATCCCACATCCTTAATCAAAACCGGGCTCCTTTAACCACATATTCTCAAATCGAAAAGGAGTTCTCCCTTTAGAACCACCAACACTCGAGAAGTAACGGCACATGATCGGAAGATAATCTCGGAAGGCGGGACTGCATAGAGCTGCGAAACAACCCTCCCAATCTCGAAATTAAGTCTATCAATCCTCGAATATTGATGGCGGCTCCCCATTTCTAAACCACGTAAAATCTACCAAAGCAAGATCCACTAACTCCATCTCGTTGACAAAATCATTGAATTTCATCATTTCTGCGGAATAGATTAGTGCACACGAGCGTTCTTGAGGAAATCTAACCGCATTGAAGTCACCCCCCCACACACAGGCACATTCCATCTTGCCTTAGAAATTCTGAGTTCTGCCCATAATCTCTCCCTAAAAGTATTATTACAGGACCATAAACCCCTGAAAACAGCCACTCTTTACTATCATCCAGATTTTTCAGAAGACAAGAAGCTGAAAATTCTCCCAGCACTGAATCAACCATCGACAAAGCGTTTTGTCCCACATAACTAGAACCCCCCAGCCGCACCTATAGAATCTAAATGCACCCAGTCCACCTTTCTAGCACACCAAATACTATCAATAATCCTCACATCAACCTTCTCCAGTTTCGTTTCCTGCAAACAAACAACAATCGGATTCCATCTCCTGATTAAACCCTTTATCATCATTCTTTTATTAACATCATTTAGGCCCCATACATTCCAAGACACAATTTTAATATGCATATTAATCTGTTGTTCTCCTCCTTCTATCTCCCCCTCCTGACAAGCAAACAAATCTGCATTGAGATTACTGCTGGTGTTTGAGTTCCCTTTTCCTTTCTCCCTAGTATTGTTCTTCCTCGTTACGCTACCACCCCTGATGATCTCCATTTTTTCGATGTCTAGAAGCAGTGCCAGTATCTGATCTTCATAACCTGAACCACCACCCCAATGCTTTTCCGACACCTAAAGCCTTTCTTTTAACCATAACGAGATGTCCTCCTCCACCT
>CM028378.1:4884533-4986957 GCA_013146195.2 Codonopsis lanceolata
CAGGAAACAGCCTACGGGATTTCTTTTCCCTCGCTTTTGATTTTTGGTGTGAAATACCTATTCTACCCCTATTTTAACCCCTCCCCCTTGTCCACGCCTTGAAGGGTAGCATGGTAATCCCTCACCCTTTATAACCCCAATTCATCCTCTTCCTCTCTCATTTTCATCAATCAACCGTGAGTTTAGAGAGAGAGGGAGAGGAAGCTCCTCCAAGGAGAATTGCCGATTCCCCGGAGTTCCGCCATCGATTGTCGAGCCGTGACCGCCATCGCGAAGCTCGCCGAGTGAGTCTTTCCCTCGGTTTGTTTTCCACATCCTAGAAGTTTGTGGCCCGATTGAGGTACGTTGCTTAAGCCCTAGTTTCTCTCTCTACAAGTATCTTGATGATAGATTAATGGAATCTTGTTCCTTGTGATTTATTGTTGTTATACATGTCAAAATGATAGGTTTCCATGAATATCGATAGATTTTGGTTGTGGTTGAAACCAAATGGGGTTATTGTGTATTTTGGAATTCTTATGAATTAAGATTGGTTGTTGTTGGGTTAGAAACCCTGATACATTGTGAATACCGAAATTATACCTTGGAATAGAAATTTGGAACTTGGTAGATTGACCCAAATGAAGTCAATTTATTTATAAAATTGTTATTCGAACCTTAGGATAAAATCCTATATCTTCTTGTGTTCATTGAACCTCAATTGCGAAACTTTGAGAATCGCCTCGTGAGACCGAATTGGTAATAAGATTGATTTTGGCTTAGACTCCATTGAGTCTCTTGAATGAGGTTAAGTGCGAGATTATCGCTATTTCTTGGATGGTTTATGAGTCGAGAATGCGAACTCGAACGACAGACGGTTTGAATGGGTTCAATTATGAACTAGAACCAATACTAGTGGACTTTAATGAAGTCCCAAGAGGCGAGGAATGTACTATGTGACTCTACTTAGAAACCTTGTTAACATCCTTGGAATCCAGTGAAAAATTCTCCCAGAAGAAGGATGTTTGGATCGTATATACCCTAGTACCCCTTGATGGGAATCTTGAGTTGTGTAAAGATGACCGAATGGTCATCCAAGTCATGTGCGTGGTGATGGACTTATGAAGTACCATCACATAATTAATTGATGAATCTTGGGTTGTCTTAAGTCTTCGCCTTCAAATGTGCATGCTTGATCCTTTAATTCTAAAGGGAACCTCGAGAGGATTTATAATGTTATATATATATAACTTATGATTCTACTTAACTAAGCTTGATAAGGCTTGTTGTGATTAATGCATGAACCTCTATGTTTACTTCGAGTATCAATGTGATTTGATTCATAATCCTATTAGCAAATGGAATTACAGCTTGAAATTGAACTAAGCTTGGTTGGACAATAATCAACTTAGGTTTCTCGCCTTTATACTCTGACTTAGTAAATTTGAACTAAGGTTCCTAAATGGAACGAGAACTTAACCCTGCTGGTGAACAAGAACCTAGAAAGGAGTCTTGGACACATATAGTGTTCAAACTCTATTTGATTGAATTATTGAAATGACTCGACGAGTCGATGCTAGTGGGTCGCTTAACAATACCGGCTCCACGATAAACCCCTACAACGCTTTGAAATCCGTTTAACTAGAATACTAGTTTCGAGATTCTTAATTGAATTCATGCACGCCTAATTACTAGCTTTAAAAGAATAACATGCCCACTGATGAATGAGACCACTATTACCGTGCTCGCCCTGCTTGATTTCTTAAATAAGTAAATATTACTTTTTTCCAGATAAGTCCAAATGACATGACATACGTGTCTGCATTGTCTTGCCTTACTGTCTTGTCTTGCTGGCCTCGGCCTTGTCTTGCACCATTTGTCTTCACTGCTTGTCTCGGGTTTTGTCTTGTGCTTGTCCCCGCTTTGGCATACTGCTCTGTCTTGTCTTCCACAAGTTGACAATTCATTAGTTACGAATCATGAGATTCGTGATAGTGATGAGTTCTTAGAGACAGCAAACCCCTCCATTCTTGATCACTTTGGAGAAGAGTACCTTGTGTAACCATTATGGGCGCTTGGAATAATACTATCACAGGTCGATGTACCATCTCGCACATGCAACGGCATGTTCACATTATGATTTATCTTGCGGGGAGCTACATGGTGGCACCGTTATATCCTATCCTCTTATATGTGGATTTCCTCTAACATTTGTGAAAACAAAGTGCTATCCTCGAATATGTAAACTAAATGCTTATATATATACTTGCTCTTGATCGCTTGACTTTCGTGATAGGCACGTGAATTGTAGGATGCGTATATACGTAAATATACATACTCTACTTGATTTTCCCCGATTACTGCATATGTAAATATATGTAGATATACATACTCTTACTTGAGTTATCACGATTGTCTTCGTATGTATATAATTGTAGACATGCATATCCTTACATGACAAACTTCCATCAATGAATCGCTTGGTACATAAATGAATTTGCATACCACACTCGATAATTCTATGAGAGACTTGGTATATGTATATTTGTAAATATGCATACTTCTACTTATTTATTCTATGAGAGACTTGGAATGTCCTACAACATGATATACATCCATAATCATGATTATTCTTGTGCCTTGCTTCACGACTTGTTTATTTGTTTGTGAGCAGAGGGATTCACCACGATTCATCTTAGTAGTCACAGGTGAAGGACCGTTTCACTCAGTACAACCCGACTTATTGGGTCTTCGTTGTAAAATGATATCTTTTCCTTTTATAGCAACATTCAAATTATGTCGCATTGTTAGTAGTAGCGTACTGGGTCATTATGACTCACCCCGTACTTTGTTTTCTAGTTGCAGTTCGGAAGTCGTGTTGAGGGCGTTTAGTGCGTGGCATCGCGAGACCCGCTTGATCGATGGCTCGAGCTTAATGCAGCGTGTCGTGATTGTAACGTCTATTTCCGAGTAGTAACTTGTGTACTCCTATCTCTCTAGCATCCTTGGCTTGTATATCATATTTACTATTCTTGTGAGCTCGTTGTATTGTAAAGTTAATTAGACTTCTGATCGGGTAGAATAATTGGGTTTTGTTTTAGTTCTCCTTTGGGCCGACGTGTTGTGTCGTTGCTCATCGCCTTAGGTGTTTATATTACATTGTATCCCGAGCCTTGATAGCCTTGGGCTTTCTCTATCCTAGTTGTTATTAGTATTGTTGGTTAACCAGGTATGCTTTAGCCGTGGGTAAGTGTTTATCGGGTTGGTTCCTTCTTTGAAAGCTTAGGCTGGAGTGCCGATGGTTGTCCAGCGTCTGCAATGTTGCGGCACGCGAGTTTCTTTTTCTTTCCTTCTTGAAATTTATGCCTCTCTTGGTATCTTTGGCCTTGGTTTCGAGCTTCATAGCTCGGGACTACTTTTCATTGTTTTCCGCATCCTTGAAATTTTGATATCCGTATTTTTTAGCAACTTCTTGTTCTTGTGGAGCTTGTTAGCTCATTGTCCGACTTCGCACTATTATTTTATAAGTGCTTGTCCTCCTCTTGCCTTGTCCTTGCGACGTGACGTTGGGATTCCGTTCCGGAATCCGGGTCGGGTCGCCACAAAATCAATCCCCAAATTAAATTTTAACTTCCCAGAAAATCAGTCCCCAAATATAGACAAAATTTAATCAATGGACTATAACTTAAATTATGCCTAAAATATGAGGAATGATGGACCATAACTTAAATTTTCGGACTAAATCTGCATGAAAACCCTTGAATGCCGAGTTTTTTTAGGAACAAAATGAAATCAATTTATGTTTGGGAGTCAAAGAAAAACCGAAGAAGAAAAAAAAATGGAGAAGTGGACAAAGGGAATTACATATAATTGAGGAAAGCGAAAGATAGATAAATGAAAAGGAAAAAAAAACAATGTACAGGCCAAGAGGTATGGCTAAGTAGCTATTTTGCCAACTATTTTTGCGTGACACTTTCAATGTCCAAATGGATCCCCTAATGAGGAATACTACAAACTACAGGCAGTGCATACACAAATGAAGACAAAAGCACAACCCAAAGTAAATTCAAATCATAAAATCATATAAAGCCCACTTTAGGAATGTGTGCAAATGAAGGTAAAACTATGACCAAAATAAGTATAAGTATCCATCACAAAAATATAAGCAAAACCCATAATGTGAATTGAAAAATCAGACCATCGGGTTCAGAGTCGATATCACTACCCGGGACTTGGAATTAGCGCAGTAGTCGGAGTGTTGGGCGGGGATGTTGAGCCATTTGTGCATGTTGTAGGAATGTGCAACGTTAACAACATTTTGCAGCCCAACTTCTTTACAATGCTCAAGTTATCCCAAAGCCGAAAGCCAAAACCAAAATAAATAGAAACTTGAGAGAGAGAGAGAGAGAGAGAGAAGATACCTCCAGTAGTCTTGCAGCTATATGTAAATTCCATACGTCGGGACTGGTACCTAACCATAATAAAAAACAAAATCAAAAAACCAAAATTTTCATTGGGTCATTTTATCAAACAGTTAACAGACATCCGAAAGTAACAAATGGTTTTTAAAATTGCTATTTGATGTCGGTCACGGAGGGAGGGGGAATGCGCATGATTAGGAGAAAGGGAGGCACGCAGGTTCAAAGCATATCACTTAGCTCTTCTTTCTTCGGCTCTCTTTCTTCCAATAACATGTATCTCTAAGAAATTCTCACTCTTTCCTCGATTTCAAAAGGAATTTAAGTAAGATATATGATTTTATAATAGTCTCAAAAACGGTTCTCAAGGCTGGGTTGTTTACTTGTTTTGGCGGAATTGGGCTAAATAGAAAGAATAGTTGTTAACTGCATTCCACCCGTTCCAGGTGAAATGAACTCATGATGAAACTCTTTTTTTGGTAGTGATTCAATCTAGTTTGGTTCACTCTGATCAAAATCCAGTTTGGAAAGGTCATGATCCCTCTATTCATGCGTATAGAGACAAAATTTGAAAGAGCTAAGATTACTGGCTTAGTCAATTTGCGAGAGAAAGAGAGTATGAAGATGATCGACCATTTTTGTGATGTTTCTAGGGAAGGTAAGCGGCAGCTAAGAGAAGAATTGTATAGAGAGGGGCGGATTTGAGAATTTCTTGTCGGGGAGTAAGGAGGTGGGGGGATGAATGGGTTTTCTTGATTTATGTTTTCAATGCCAAAAACTTATCAAACACGCCAAAGAAAACCGTGGAAAAAATAATGGGCAATAGTGGTAAAACATTGAATTATCAGGTGGTTTTAGAAAAGTACCGTAAGAGAAGGAAAATTGGTGATGACTATGAATCATTGGCCAATGCTCGACCACCTTCAAAGAATAAAATATAATGATTCACATAAGCAAAATGCTTTAACTAAAAGGCAAACTAATCTCAATTTAACTAAACGACAGTAAAATAACCAATCATATAGCAAACCAAGTATCATAAGCCTCACCTTGTCGGAATCAGCACTGTGCCGGCGACAAAACCACCACTTTCTTGGGCATAATCCATACCAGATGTAAACATTCACTTCCCTATCCAAAAAATAACCCACCACAAAATATGAATGACTACAAAGTTCTCTTTGCTAACCCAAGGAAGTAGATAATCAAGCAATCATTCAACAATTGAGTTCAATGTAAAATGCAAGAAAATTATTCAAAAAAAAAAAAAAGAGTACCCTCCTAAAAATATTCCTTTGTCATCCCAAAAAAAGTAAATAATCAAGCAATCACTTACCAAACAGTTGAAAGTAAAATGCAAGATAACATATTCAAATCCACAAACACACACTCCCCAGATTTTGAGTAAAACTTCAACTTGCTTACAACATACCTAGATTTGTACACTTTTCAATTCAAATCCATAACCACGAGGTAAAAGCTTCGCGGAATTTGTGCGAAAATGCAAATATATAAATAAATAAAAACAAAATTAGGGACGCTAGTTTAAAGAGTTATCAAGCAAGTAAATTATGACACGTTTGATCTGTTTTTTATCTGTGAAATGTGAATGAGATGAATGAGATAAATGAAATCGGGGGAAACCCAGTTGCTGAAACGGTTAAAGATTGAAATTTTGATTGAGATGGTTGAATTCATGTATAGAATTTCAGGAAGAAAAGAAGGACATTGGACTTTAACCCTAAGCCTAGAGAAATAAATCTATGCGAAAAAGGGGAAAGATGGCTTATGCCCAACATGTAGGCAATTCGGATAAATAGACCACGAAATCAACGATCCTCACTTCATTTTCTTCGAGAATTACTACGAGAATTACAGACGACGAAATGGAAATCTTCGTACTCTCGACTCGCGGGCTCTCGAGGCGCCTCCTCCTTGTGAAATTTCAGTCAGTCCATCCAAACTATCTGCAAGAGAGAAAGAGATAATGAAGAGCTTTGGTGTATGGTTAGTCATTTCCGTCGAGGCCGGGGAGGGTGGTGTCGCTGAGAAGAGAATTGTGCAGAGAGAGAGAGAGAGGGCGGGAGGGCGGGGTTGTTTTTTGGGGTGGGCGGAAATTAATGGTGTTGTTTCCAATTCCAATGCCATACTTCTCTAACAAATCAAAAAGATGGGTTGCCCTTGTTTTCATTTTAAACCTGATTAGTCATTGTTAATTTTAGAATCTTTGGTTCGATGTGTGTATGTGTCGAGAGGTAATGGAGATCAACTTGAGTAAAACTTGGGAATTGATGTGATAGAACTTGACAAATTGAGAAATTAAAATGAAAAAGAGGAGAGATAAAGCCTGCCTTACATGTTCTTTCTACCTTTTCATTGAGTTGTCATTTCATTTCTTTTTCCCAAATGTTAGAATAGGGCTAGAAACAATGTGCTACCACTGTTTTGCAGTTTATAACCGTGTTCATATTTTCCAAGAATTTTGATTTTTTTTTCAATAAACAAATCCAAGTTAATTTCTAAATAAGGCAACTTGATTTTGGCGGAAGTTTCCTTTTTTGGAAACTTTTTCCTTTTAATAGATATATAGATGTGTAATACTCCCTCCGTCCCTAAATAATCGTTCTGGTTGACCCGGCGCTCAGTTTAAGAAAAAACAATTGACTTGATTATTTATATTGGTTTAATGTGTAGTTTCTTTTAAAACCCATGTGTATGTGGCCCATAATTAAAGTAGAGTGAAAAAGTAAGGGTAAAGTGGTAAAAATGATGTTTTAAAAAGGTAAGTTTCAAACTGGACAATTATTTTGGGACAGACGAAAAAGGAAAGGAAGACGATAATTTAGGGACGGAGGGAGTATATATTATCACTAGTTATTTAGCCCGTGCGATGCACGGGTACAATGTAAGATATATATATATATATATATATATTTGTAATAATAATATAACTTTTAGACATTATAATTAGATTGTTAATCTCTTCCATGGTTATAATTTTTTTATATATTGTACTAATATTAAACGATTTTTTTACCTATATATTTTTAAAATTAATATAAATTTCTAGCTAACGTGAGATATATATCTTCTATTGGTAATAATGGTAGAAGTTTTTTTTATCAAAAAACTTTGAAAACTAACATAACTTTATAGCAAATGTATAATACGTCTTTTCAATTAGTAATTAATAATAGTATTTTTAATACAAATATCCATTTCTAACCAATGTGTGACACATATATTCTATTGGTAATAATAGTAGAATATTTTGTAACCATGTGAGATACATCTCTTGTAAAAGTGAAAGTCTTTAGTCTAAAAACTTTAAAATCTAACATTTTCTTTTTAAACAATGTATTATACATCTCTTTTATTGGTAATAAAATAAAATAATTTAAACTCAACATCATTTTCTAGCCAATGTGATATATACATCTTCTATTGGTAATAATGGTAAAAATCTTTTATCATATATATATATATAAAGTTAGTGAGGAACACTATGGTTATGTCACCTCACCACCTTTGGATAAATCTTCATTCTAAAGCATTCATGTGGAATCTTTAAAAACTTTTGGTTTTCAAGTGACTTTGAAAATCAACATCATTTTTCCAACCAATGTATGATGCATTTCTTTTATTGGTACTTAATAATAGAATTTTTTAAACCAACATCAATTTCTAACCAATGTGGGATACATCTCTTCTATTGTTAAAAAATTAGTGTTTTTAGTGAAAGAAAATGTGCAACTTGAGGCACAGATTTCTTTACGTGTCATTTGTTTGTTGACGAATGTATTTGCGCAAATGTGTTTTACTTGGTGAGAACATCAAAATGATATATTTATTTGTTCAAATCGAGTTTTGGATAGTAAGATATCAAGACTTAAAGTATAATACTTAAATTAGTGTTTTTAGTGAGAAAATTGTGCAGTGTGTGTTCTACTCGGTGAGAGCATTGATATATTTATTTGTCCAAATCGAGTTTTGGATAAAAATATCAAGAGTTAAAGTATAATACTTATTAAAAAATTAGTGTTTTTAGTGAAAGAAATTGTGCAACTTAAGGCACAAATTTCTTTATGTGTCATTTGTTTGTTGACAAAAGTAATTGTGCAAATGTGTTCTACTCATCAAGAACATCGAAATGATATATTTATTTGTCCAAATCAAGTTTTGGATGAATAAGATATCAAAGTTTAAAGTATGATGTTAAAAGTGAGTCATTAGAAGTAATATCTAACCTTGAAGAGTTTTATCGACATTGGTTAGAAGTAATGTTAGTTGTAATTTTTTTTAAAATATAAGTCTTCTATTATTGACAATAGAAGAAGTTATATATACTAACACTAATACCCCTTATCATATTGATTATTATTATGTATTATTATTAGCTAATGGTTAGAAAACCAAAAGTATATATATATCTTATATTGCTAATAATAGTAAGTCTTTTATATAATCTAAAATAATTAAAAATCAACATCATTTTTTAACCAATGTGAGATATACATCATCTATTGGTAATAATTGTATAAGTTTTTTATCAAAAAACTTTGAAAACCAACATCACTTTATAACAAATGTATGATACATCTTTTCAATTAGTAATTAATAATAGTATTTTTAATACAAACATCGATTTCTAACCAATGTGTGATACATCTCTTCTATTGGTAATAATAATAGAATATTTTGTAACTATGTGAGATACATCTCTTGTAAAAGTGAAAGTCTTTAGTCTAAAGACTTTAAAATCTAACATTTTCTTTTTTAAACAATGTGTTATACATATATTTTATTGGTAATTATATAAAATAATTTAAACTCAACATCATTTTCTAGCCAATGTGAGATATACATCTTCTATTGGTAATAATGGTAAAAATATTTTATCAAATATATATATATATATATATATATATATATATATATATATATATATATATATATAAAGTTGGTGAAGAGCACTATGGTTGTGCCACCTCACCACCTTTGGATAAATCTTCATTCTAAAGCATCCATGTGAAAGCTTTAAATTTTTTTGGTTCTAGTGACTTTAAAATCAACATCACTTTCCAACCAATGTATGATGCATGATGCATTTCTTCTATTGGTACTTAATAATAGAATTTTTAAAACCAATATCAACTTCTAACCAATGTGGGATACATCTCTTCTATTATTGAAAAATTAGTGTTTTTTGTGAAAGAAATTGTGCAACTTGAGGCACGAATTTTTTTACTTGTCATTTGTTTGTTAACGAATGTAATTGCGCAAATGTATTATACTCGGTGAGAGCATAAAAAATGATATATTTATTTGTCCAAACCGAGTTTTGGATAATAAGATATCAAGACTTAAAGTATAATACCTGTTAAAAAAATTAGTGTTTTTAGTGAGAGAAATTGTGCAACTTGAGACACAAATTTCTTTACGTGTCATTTGTTTGTTGGTAAAGTTAATTGCGCAAATGTGTTCTACTCGGTGAAAGCATCGAAATGATATATTTATTTGTCCAAATCGAGTTTTGGATGAATAAGATATCAAGAGTTAAAGTATAATACTTATTAAAAAATTATTGTTTTTAGTAAAAGAAATTGTGCAATTTGAAGCACACATTTCTTTTACGTGTCATTTGTTTGTTGACAAAAGTAATTGTGTAAATGTGTTCTACTTGGCAAGAACATCGAAATAATATATTTATTTGTCCAAATCAAGTTTTAGATGAATAAGATATCAAAGCTTAAAGTATGATGTTAAAAGTGAGTTATTAGAAGTAATATCTAACCTTGAAGAGTTTTATCCCACATTGGTTAGAAATAATGTTAGTTGTAAAAGTTTTTAAATATAAGTCTTCTACTATTGACAATAGAAGAAGTTATATATACTAATACTAATACCCTTTATCATATTGATTATTATTATGTATTATTATTAGCTAATGACTAGAAAACCAAAAGTTTTTAAAACTTCCACATGGATGCTTGAGAATGAAGATTTATCTAAAGGTGGTGAGGTGGCACAACCATAGTGCTCCTCACCAACTTTAAATATATATATATATATATATATATATATATATATATATATTTCGTTTGGTAAACCAATGTCCATCCCTTGTTAGCTTTGTGATGATGTATGTGTATTTGATGAAAGTCAAACCCAAACATGATCGTAAGTACAGTTCTAAGACATACAAATTTCCAAAATTGATCAAAATGAGATTTTTGAATACATAATTAGATTTGTTAAAAGGGTCGAGAACCGCATGGTTGACCCTGCTAATCGGGAATCGGAAAGGGTTAGGGTCGAAAAAATGCAACCCGTTAAAATTCTGTGCTAAACGGGTTGACCTTAGTATTATATTTTACTATTTGATTAAAATATTTGATTGTATTAACTTCTTACCAACATTTATTTTATATTATTTTATTATTGTAAATGAAGAGGATAATGATGTTGAAGAAGATACTATCTCAAAAGAAAACTCGATTTCATGTTTTTAATTCGTATTGTTAATCGTTGTCATTTGTCCGTCAATATGTTTGTTACTTAATTTCGATTTTTTGATTTAAATAAGACATCATGTGTTAATAAGGCCAACCCTATTAAACGTACCCTACAGGGTCAGGGTTAGTGTTGTGATTTGAGTGGCCCGTTTAAATGTCCCGTTTAACCCGCATCCCTATAGGGTTAGGTCCAACTCAATTTAACATCTCTACGCGCTTCAATGTTTTGAAATACCCACCTTACCGATGGCGAGGCCGTCTCGAAATGGGGCACTCACAGGTGGCTAGTGACTTATACTGATAGCTTAGGCTGGCTAAATGACTTATGATTGATTGGTGATAGGCTGGTTGTTGCAGCTGATGAAAAACGACTTATGAGTATATTTGCTAAATAAGTTGGAAATTATTTATTTTCTATAAATTGACCATAAACCCTAAATATTCGAATAAACTAATTCCTTATTAAGGAAAAAGTCTCACGTTTATCTTAAAAAACTTAATATGGGATAATACTTAATTAATATTTATTTACTTAATTTTACTTAAAACAATAAATAAATATGTAGCTATTTTCTACACCATTAGTATGTGCAGTCTTTTACGTATAACTTTTATTATTTCCTAGCCAATTTTTAATGTGACTAGTTAAATATGTATAGGTTGAAAATGTTTACCCTATAAAAAAATGAATAAATAATTTATAATATTTTTTATCCCGCATTAAGTGTTTATTTTTTTTAAAAAAATATTGAAATTAATATTCATAGCTCTTTTTACGTATTTATGAAAAAAATGTAAGATTGTAATAATCAAATTTTATTAATGAAGTATAGTTGTCTTTGTGTTTTCAAGAAACTAAAAAAGCTTAAATTTTTTGCCTTTTAGCTTATTTGGCTTTTTAATGCATAAATGTGTTGTACCTAACTTATTGGTTTTTAACTTATAAATTCAAACAAACACTTTAAATATAACTTTATTTTAAGCTAAAAGCCAAAAATCACTCTAAATAAGCTTTAATAACGAACGAGCAGTTATTTGTAGTAAAAGGTGTAAAGCAAGCAATGTTATTTGATGGCTTCCGAATTTCCAATGTATCCCCCATGACTCACGTTGTCAACTAGAGGGGTTAAGTTGGACAAAATTTAACATGGTGCGTCTGCGTCCTGTATGATCGATCGCGTCGGGGCCGTCGACAGTACTTTGGAACAAATTTTGATCGGCTGTGCAAATTAATGCTATCGGGGACGGTCCGGTCCGATGAATCGATGAACAGATTGAAGATCACTACTAGTCAAATGCAGAGGACGTGATAATTCGTAGATCTTATCGTCGGAGTACAATACATTTCTGTTTATCACTCTTCGCATTTGCAAAGGGATTTCGTGTAACCTAGCTAATATATATGTATATTTATCTCATTAACCATTGATTGATGATTACTATTGTCTTTGGATCGAAAATAAAAGGTTGAGATTCATTGGTAGTTGGAAAATGCAATTAATTCGCTCTAAAGAATACAAATTATTTTTTGAATTAATAAATCTCAACCTTTTAATTTTGATCAAATGAATAATATTAATAGTAACAATCAATATAAATTCATATTTACAAGGGGATTAGAGTAGGCTCAAGATGTTTTTACGTTTCTTAATTTGTAAGATGATTTTACGATTCTTAATTTGTAAGATGTTGCTCCACCCTCTCACAGCACGATGGTAGTGGTGGGTTGGGCAAGGCGAATCTGTTTTACAAAAATATTCGTAATACTGTTTTATCTAAGCTTTTACCATGATATTATATGTAATCTAGTTTGTATATCTATGCACAATGTTATCTCTGGGAGTTTATATTTGTATAATTTCTCAATTATTTGTTGGAATAATTAACCTTGCTGAGGACATATTATACTCTAGGAGTCCTGAGTTCAATGTGTGTATATATTGAATTGTTATTAAACGCACATCTATTATGTTTTAGGTAATTAAATTTTTATTATTGAAATCTACTGTAATGATTCCATGAATTGGGATTCTTGTAATTTTGTTGAGGCAAGTAAAGCTATAATCCCCCGGTCTTTGACTTTTTCAGTCAACTTGGTTAAATTTTGACTAGAAACTCTTAACAAATTACTTGCTCTAGCGAAATCCTAAAAGTTGTTATTGATAATCTTCTAGATATTCCTTTAATGAAAATATAATAAACATATGTTAAATAGTAATTTGATACTATTGTTTAAGCTTGACTTTCCGATAATAAAAGTGAACTAACTTTTTCTGGGCGTATGTATCTTTGGTCAAGTTTAATCAAGTTGACGAAAATAGTTGATAAGGGACTACGGGTATGATTCTTGGAGGTTTTATGTTATGTGATCTTAATTTCAAGAGGCAGTATTGTCTTCTGTAATTTGTTAATTGAAAAGTATGTTGATTGTTGTGTGTGTGTGTAGAGTTCTTTTTGATCTTGTTGGAAATAAAGTGAGAAAAAAAGTAAGTTGTTGTAATCGCAGTGAATCCGGTGGTTTAAAAGTTAGATTACATTAATATCAATGATGGTTGACTAAGGATCTTGTAAATATACAGGATCAATGTGGGGGTTTTTTAATAGAGTTTTTAAACTCAGATGTATTGATTGACAAGTTGACAACCTTGTATGGTTCAGCAAAATTAAAGAGGTGGTTTTGGGTTGAGCTTGAATTTTCAGATACGAACAACAAACGTTAAGCGTTACGGAAAACTCAACTCTGTTCCTTTTGATCGTCTTTTGCGTCAATGTAATGGTGACTTTATCACCTTCATGCACTTTACTGAAGTCAAACATTAGGAGGAGGTTACAAAGCGAGTCTGGTTGCAATATAAACGGATGCTCTCAGGTTGAAGCCATCCTTTCTGTTTTAACATTCTTTGCTTGGTGGTTACAAGTTCCATTAGCCAGAAATTGCAATGCCAAGGGTTCCAGGAGCTACAAGCAGCAGTGCCAGAGGCAAAGAACACGTGAATGAGGATGAAGATGGTGGGAGGTATACAGCAGAACAGGTTGCCATACTTGAATACCTGTATCAGGGGTGTACAAAGCCTAATCACTCCGAAAGGCAGAGCATGATCCACAAGTACTCTGCGCTTGCAACAATGGAATCAAATCAGATTAAAATCTGGTTTCTCAACCGCAGGTAAGCGATTATTCTTGTGCATGATTGTTTTCTTCTGTCTTGGTGACTTAATCTGTACTAATGTGGTTGTTGAACGAAATGTAAATGACGAGTGAATGGTTCTTCTGTTTTTGTAACTTCTTATGTTTACTTGTATCCTGTGCTTGATCTACTAGCATGTTAATGATGGAATTTACTGCTTATTATTGGATATTTGGACACGTTGCATTTATATGCCTTCAATCTATCACTCCCTTTTCAGCTTTCAGCACTACTTAAAACTATTGAATAGCTTAGCCAAATAAGTTGTTTTGATAGTTTAAAATTCATAAAAAGTGCCTCCTTAGTGGAACATGGTGTTTCTATGCATGGGATGTGCTGAACTGAATCCATCCGTACGTGAAACTGACTTAGAAATATATCTTTCTTCAATTGCGAATCACCATTTAGACATTACTTCATTTTGTTTTCTTTCTATTGTTCACGTTGATTCAGAGTTTGGTTAACTTTAATCAGTTGTACTTTGAACATTTGTGGTACTTGTTCTCTTTCATAAAGGGGGAGATTTGCTAGTGTTTTACCCTGCAATACTGTCAAATAATCCACGCAGGAAATCTGCAGTTGATGAACTATACTTACTGAATTTGATTTCATCTAGAGAAACTTAATGGGAATTCTAATATTAGGAAAAAGTCAGATATCTGATAGTACAAACAAAATCATTGGTAATCATACCTGTGTTTGTGTTTTTTTTTTGGTAGTACACATCTGATCAGTGACACTGCATGACTTTCAATTAGACCCTCCGTTGCTAGATAATATTACTCCTTCTCTAACTTGATTCCAAATAGATAAAAAAATTCACTTACAACTTCAAGGCCTCTATATCATTTTCCTATTAATTTGTGCACACTCACTGAGATAAGCTTGTTTGGTCATTTAGTCTGTTGTTTTTAGGTTTCATATTGAGTCACTTCTAGGTTATATCACATCAGTTCACTTTCTTTTGCATTGAACAGTGTGATCTTTCTGCTATGAAAAGCTATAAACAAGGGTGAATAAAAAGTTACAGTTGTTCCTTTTTACTTTTCTACTCTTGCAGGACTCGTGATAAGGGGAAAAGAGTGTCTACGGACCTTCACGAGGTCAATAAACAGCTGCTTGCTGCTAACCAGCTGTTAGGCCAAGAAAATGATCGCCTCGAGAAAGTGGTGAGATGGCTGGTGTCAAAGAAAGAAAACATGCGACACCATAAAGAAAATGTAAGACATGTTTCAATTATCACTATTATTTCTCAAGTTATTAATTAGAATTTCCTGTATTTTGTTAAGTAATGCTAGGGGCCCAAAAATAGGTACAAATTATGGGCACAAAATCCCAGTTGCAAATGTTAGTTGTTCAGAAACTAAAGATCTTGTCATTTAGTGGCTGGCCCTGCAGATAATGTAGCCAATTAACGCCAGGGATTTTGTGTCCTGAATTTTGTATGCACTTTTGTGCCCGTAGCATTATTCTATTTTGTTTTCGTCCAATGTTACTTGAAGGTTTTGTGTCCTTATACTAATGGAATCCAATTTATTGATAAAGCCTGTGATTTGCAAATATTTGTTAGTCATTGAAGCTTTACGGGAAGCATGTTAGTTTTTGTTGTTTGAGACTTATTACCTGGAAGCACACAGTGCTTCAATTGTTTAATAGTTTTTTTTTAAATTTGTTCTACTATTTCTGGGCATACTGCCTTGTAGGTTTTAACTGATTTTGTTGCTGTATGAAGTTGATAATATGGTTGTTGATCATTGTCCACTTCATTGACGTGTGGATGGAAGTACATCCAAGTAGGGTTATAAAATTGGTTTGAATGAATTGACTGGTTATGATGACCAATAAGGTTTTCTATTTTTATGAATATGTTTTCTGAAGGTTCATAGTACAGAAATTTAAGCACTATAGCAAATGTTGATCAAAAGTATAACGAGGGATATGATACACTGTAATCTGTCTCTTGATTTGGTTTGTTGCTCTTTTTGAACCGAACAAGTAGCTTAGACGAGTTGGATTTTACCTTATCCTTCTGAACCGTATATGCTTTGTGCTGCTTGTCTATCATAAAATCACTAAACCTGCACTATACAAGTCCATCTGATAAAGCCCCACTAGTTGAACTGTTTCAGTTCTAAGCAACCACCGAACAATGTGAATCCATCATTATTTCAACCTGGAACCTCGCCAGAACTAGTAGAGCGCCTGCTGATGATTCCATGGATATGAAAAATGGACCCTAATTGCCTACACTCTGTAAGGGTAGGAAATGGACTGGGCAAGACACACTAATGTGACTTTAACCCCACAGATACCTGCACCATTTTTCACAATGAAGTTGCTCATATAGTACGCCTATGGAGAAGGACATCTTGATTTTCTTCGCAATACGAGCGCAGCACCACTTCTTATCTTTCCCTGTTTCCTCTTCTGCTGATGCTGGTAAGTGAAGATGATATTTTCATTCTTAAGGTTGCCAAATCTGCACTTAGCCTTCTTTTTCAGCGGGGTTACTAAAGCATGGGGATGGTACAAAACGTATTCCTGTAATCCTATTAAAAAAACTGGAATTAGTAATGGGATAAATCATATCTTATTTTCCAAATTATTTTGTATTAAATTATGTTCCCAAATAGTAATGACTCATTTATTACCTCATTTCCACTAGAAGTTCTTAACACAGAGATTTAGCCAGTTTTTATTTAAGCTAGTTAGCCTCTGTATTATCTTGTATGACTTCATCACTAAGCTGATTGTCAACTCTAGTCATCTAATCCTAGGTGATTTAGCTGACCCTGCACAACGTAATTTTATTTATTGGAGGCACAATATGGATGGAAAATTGTATGGGAAAGGATCTAATGCAATATTCCTACTATGAGAGGGTCAAGAGGGGCACATTGGCCCTGAAAATGGACTACAGAAAGGAGTACCGCGTGGCTGAACCTTCTTAAAATATTCCCTAAGGGCTTGTTTGGTAGTCAGACAAGGATAAGCGGTATTATTACTCCCAGTACTATTAGTGCCCTCGCTATTAATCCTCACTTGTATATCGGGGGTAATTTTGAGATTACAAATGTTAATCCCAATTTTTTTTAGTGAGGGCGCTAATAATACCACCCTCCTCCTTGGTATTAATAGTGAGGCAATAATGACTTAATCCGGATAACTCGTGTTATTAGTCCCGACCACCTATTGCGTACCAAACATCAGACAACTCGGCTTATTAATCCTATCTGCCTTTAACCCTGTCTACCAAACGGCACCTAAAAGAGGTGGGATTACCCAAACACCAAGTGCAACTCATACTTCATAATAGAACCTTATGAATGAGTTCTTCACTCTCTAGAAAGGCTCGGATTTGTTTTTGCCACTACTGATCTAGATCAATTACTGGTTACACACAGGCAAAGATCTTCTAACAATATAGGGTCAGAAAAACATAGCAATATATAGGAAATGAAAAACTTATGATATATAGAACAAAACAGGGATAACTTGGATATGTGATTGTTAAGAACTTTGAAGTTGTAGAAGAATTTACTCTCCCTTCTCCCGCTCCTTCCCCTTTAAGATATTTTGGGACTCTGTAACCTCAGAAGGGAGTAGTGGCGATGTTGGGCTTCTTGGACATAAAAGATATACACACACATGTATATATATAACTATAACTATATAACTATATATGTATTTATTATAATCTCACTTAAAGTAACCTAAGCAATGATGTTTGAACATCTAGACGAAAAGCAAAGGTGCAAAAAACACTGACAGTGGTAGAGCTTCCATCTCTCGAAATGTAACGTATGGAAATGGTTATATTTTCTACATTATCAATTTGTTGAGGAATTTTGGAAACTAATAATTGGTAATTATTTATACAGTCGATTAGAATTCAAAATTCGTGCAATTTGCTATTTCCTTATTATATTATGATTAACTAGATATGTATTCCTTAGTATATACACACACTTAAACTTTATATTTTCTTCTTTTGGGCCCTCAAATCGAATGCAAAGTCGTGTTTCTATGATCTGCACTTTCCTCTTTATAGGCATATTTCTTGATATTGGTATGCTATTTTTTTTTGATAAGTGAATATGTATTATAGACAAAGAGCGACAAAACAGGTGTCACGCCTGTGTACACTTGGCGTATGCTCAAAAGACTATAAGCTACTGATATTAACCACAAACTCTTCAAAAGAATTCACCTCCGGCCTAACTAAGTCTGTGCACCAAAATAAACTACATTTGAAGAATATCGTTCTTCAAAACAAACACATGCCTTTCCTCATTCTCGAATGCTCTTCTATTTCTCTCCTTCCAAATAACCCAACACACTCCTAAAGGAATATAATCCCATATAAAGTTCCTTTTCCTGCGTTTATACGGAGACCAACTAGGAATATTGTACCAGGCATCCCCCAAGCAAGATTAAAGCGGCTGAGGATCGGACTCCATAATTACAGGGCAATGAGTCAATAGATGATTAACACTCTCATCACCAGGTATTGAATCAATAGATAATTTACTTGGTATGATATTACCTACTTACTATCTTTGTCATCTCTTCTCGTCCATTCGTGCCATCTTGTTAAATCTCTTTTCCATGCGATTCTTTGTCTTCAATGGTAGCAAATGAGCTATAATTCAACATTTTAGCAATTGCCATGATTCATTCTAACCTCTCTCGTTTGCTCTTGATGAATTCTTTATTGGTTGGACATAGTAGAAGTCTATTTGATATTCTGCCAAGTACTCTTTTCCGTAAAAGTCCAAAAGTCCAACTATGGTAAAAATGATACTAATCCTCAACAGAAGTCTTACCCAACAGCATTACAAGCCTTACATGAAAGTTTCTCCCCTTGGCTAATCCTTTGTTTGAGCCTCTTTTCTTCTGTTACGGTGATTGTTTGCTGACAAAGCTAGGGACTTGAGTTTAGTTTTCTTTGAAAACAGAAGAAAGATGTAGGTTAAGGTTATCTCAATGTTTTTTTTTTTTTTTTTGTATAGGGAAAATAGTGCTTGTCAAATAAAATTTAAGGATTTTGTAGTTTTCATTGATTTAAATAATTTTTTCACATAAATAATCATTTTGTAGTAATAAATGCGCGAAAAATCTGTAATACATTATAGTGACTATTTCCTTAGTCTTGAAAAAATAGTCCTACTTTCCCTTTTGTTTGTCCTGAAAACATATTTCAAAAATTTACGCCACATATATGCACCTATTTTTAATATTATTCTTTCATTTGAAACACATGATGTTTATCTAACATGTCATACCAAAAAATCTATTTAGTACAATTTGAAGGAAATATAGAGGAGTAAAAGTACTCTATTAGTTTGACTTTTCATATGGGGGGGAGTATAGTGTAACCTCCCCTTGGACTTTGACAAGTGCATGGCAACATAGTTCGCCCTTTCAATGAGAGACTATAGTTTGAGTCCGTTTGCTTCCATTGCCTGATTGTGACTATGCTTTGGAATACACCGTGTAGTCTTTTTTTCTATTGCATGGGTGATGCCGAGATCGGTGAAAGATCTCCTTTTGAGTTGGTCGTTGTATAAGCGGAGAAGGAGAAGGAATAACATTTGGCACGCAGTCCCGCGGGGTGTTTGAGAATGAGGAGAGAATGGTGGACAAGTTGATGGATGAGCTGCTTCGTATGTTGCTCTTTTGGTGTGCAGAAGATACTAATACTTCCCATATTCATAATTATTCTTGTGTCGACTTTGTTAATAGCTTTTCTATAGATTAGACATGTTTCATATCCTTCTAGTGTACAAGGACACATCACCTAGTTTGACGCTTTGGTATATAATACTTTACTTATCAAAACAAAAAAAAGTTTAAGTCCGTTTGCCCCCACCATTTGATTTTAATATTCTTTTTTTATAAGTAAGAAAATGTTATAAATATGAGAGCGTCAAAACAGGTGACGCGTCCTCTATACAGCAGTAATAATTACATTATGTTATGTTATCCACAAACTCTACAAAAAGGTTTGCGTCAAAAGGAATCGACTCATGACACCAAAAGAGCACAGTATGCATAATAATCTCCTTGATCTTCTCTACGCTTCTCTCCACATTCTCAAAAACTCTATCATTTCTTTCCAACCATATAGTCCAGCAAATCGCCAATGGGGCCACCTCCCATAAAAAATTCCTCCTTCTCAGTTTATATATGGACCAACATCTTATCATCTCTTTCACTGAATTAGGCATCACTCACACCACTTTGAAATAGTTAAACACAAAGTCCCAACACTTGCTGCTAAAAGGGCAATGCACCTTTTACCATGATGCTGGAGATTGTCGCAAGTTAACACTGCTTCCCACATAAAAACACCCACCCTTGTAGGGGACTTAGTCTTCCACACACTCTTCCACGGGAATGAAATAGTGCTACTCGAGATCTTCTGATAAAAGGATTTAACTCAGAAATCGTTGCACGCCCCTCCTTCCCACACAACTAGATCTTCTCTATGTCTATCCACTTTCTGCCTATGCTATAAAGCAACTCGAAGAGACGCCCAAGAGAGTCCAACCCCCAATCTTGAAAGTTTCTTCTAAAATTGGGGTTCCAAGTTACATTTTCTCCATTGAAATGTAACACAGAACACATATTGTTTCCTCCTTATGTGTAGCAAGGCTATACAACAGCGGGAAAGCCCTCCGAAGCTCCATACCCCCACACCAATTGTCGCTCCAAAATCTAACTAAGTTGCCAATACCCACGTCAAAAGCTATGTATCTCTTCATAATATCCCACTTCCTTCTAGTACCTTTCCACACCCCCCACCCCATAAAAAGAGCGCACCTCAATTGGATTCCACACATGGTCCCCAACTCCATACTTGCTCACCACAACCTTCTTCCAAAGTGAATCTTTCTCGCGCAAAAATCTCTAAAGCCATTTACCCATCAACGCCACATTGAACAATTTTAACCTTTTAATCCCCAATCCACCACCTCTCAAACTCGAACATACCACCTCCCATCTTATCAAATGGTCCTTCCTATCCACTGCCTGACTCTCCCACAAAAAGTCTCTCTCCAACTTTTCGATCCTCTGCACCACTGAAATCGGCATAGCAAACATCGACATAAAATAAGTAGGCAAGCCTGAGAGGGTACTTTTGATGAGGGTTAATCTTCCTCCCTTAGAAAGATACTGTTTTTTCCAGCCCCCTAACCTGCGTTCGAATCTTGCGATAATCGGGTTCCACAACTCTTTATTTCTAGGATTAGCACCTAAAGGAAGCCCAAGATAATTCGTTGGGAAACCACCTACCTTACAACCAAAAAACGCAGCCCGTTCATCCATATTCTCCACCTCGCCCACGGCCAACAGCTCACTCTTTAGAATGTTCACCTTCAAACAAGCCGCCTGGAAGAATAACAGGATCAACCTTAGGTAACCCAGTTGAGCTGCCTTGGCCTCGCAAAAAACCAGGGTATCATCTGTGAACAGCAAATGAGAGATCAACACCTGAGAGCCAACCTCCCTCCCTACAGAAAACCCTCGAATTAATCCATTTGTGACAGCAGTCTCTATGATCTTAGTAAGAGCTTCCATAACAATGATGAACAAAAATGGAGAAATAGGGTCTCCTTGGCGCAATCTTCTAGTACTAGCAAAAAACCCGGCTGGCTCCCCCATTAACTAGAACGGAAAATTTAGGCGAAGATATACAAAACAGAATCCAGTCCCTCTCGCTGCCCAAAACCCATGAAGCGCATAATATACAACAGAAAGTCCCAATTAACGTGATCGTAAGCCTTTTCTATATCCAATTTGCAAAGCATTCCTGCATCACTGCTGCGAATCCTCCAATCCACAATTTCATTAGCTATAAGTGACGCATCTGTAATTTTCCTGCCTCCCACAAACGCATGCTGAGAAGTGGATATAACCTTATCAAGAACCTTTCCATAAAAGACTTGCAAGAACCTTTGCTATGATCTTGTATATCCCCCCCTATGAGACTAATCGGTCTAACATCTCTTAAGTCCTCCACCCGATACGCTTAGGGATATGGGTTATAAATGTAGAATTGAGATTTCTCTCAAACCTCTTATGTTCAAAGAAAAATAGCAAAAACTCCATCAAATCCCCTTTAATCAATTCCCAGCAATGCTGAAAAAAGGCCATCGGAAAACCATCCGGATCCGGAGCCTTATCCCCTTCAACTTGAAAACTGCTGCTTTAACCTCTTCTTCAGTGAAAGGTAGTTCCAGATTCTCTGTATCCACTGGATCAAGATCATTGAATCGAATGCCCTCCAGTTGTGAATGCCAATTGTTTTCTTCCTTAAAGAAACCCTTGTAAAAGTCTGCAATCCCATCTCTATTATCAGAATCTTCAACCAACAGATCACCATTAATACGAACCTTAGAAATCTGGTTTGCATGTTTGTGAGCGTTTGCAGTCTGATGGAAGAATCTGGTATTGTTATCACCTTCCTTCAACCATTTGATGCGCGCTTTTTGCCTCCAATAGATCTCTTCACATCGAAGCAGCCTCTGAATTTCTAGTTGAAGAAGTTTCCGTCTGGCCAAATCCTCATCCCTCCAAACACCTGACCCTTCTTCCTGAATATCCAGCTCCTTGACCTCCTCCATCAGTCTATCCAACTTCAGTCTTACATTACCAGCAGTCTCCTTATTCCACTTCTTCAAGTCTTCCTTCAGCATCTTTAACTTTTTGGCTAAATGAAAACAAGGATTACCCTTCACTTCATAAGCTGCCCATTTCTCCTTAAACCAATCCATAAATCCAGGTTCTTCTAACCACATCAATTCAAACCGAAAGGGAGATTTCCCTTTATTCAGCCCACCACATTCCAAACGCAACGGAACATGATCCGAACACACCCTTGGAAGGCAAGATTGAGATATTCCCCCAAATTTCTCCATCCAAGAAGATGACACTAAAAAACGATCTATCCTCGAGCATTGGGCCCCCTCACTATTCCTAGACCACGTAAATTTCCCACCTTCTAAGGGAAGGTTCACCAACTCCGTATCATTTAGGAACTCATTGAACTCCACCATAGCTTGTGTATATACTCTTTTAATATTCTTCGATGCAGTACACTGGAATGTGAGACTTTATAAGAACTGTTACGAAGGTATGAACGGTTAAGTAACCCGGGTGATGATTGTTACACAATCTTAACAGCCGCTTTTGTTGTGATTCCCATCACACATGCATAACAATTTTTAACGGAATTGGGGTTAGCGATTACCATTACATTGGGTGGTTTTTAAATTTTATTGCCAAAATATTGAAAGTGGTGGTTTTTCATTTCCCCATAGAGCATAGAAAAAACTTTATCATCTAGATATTCTTCTATACCCTTGACAAATGGTGCACTTTCACTTTCTTGAATTATATTTCATGTTTGAAGGTCATCAATACCTTCAATCCTTGGATATGGTGAACATGTAGACGATTTAGCTCAGCATTTTGAAATCTTTTCTCATAGAGCATAAAATAAGCTTTATCATCTACATAATCTTCTATACTTCTAAGCTCCGCTACGGTGATAACTGCATACTAAACTCAAAGCTTAGGCTGTTAGAGTGAGCACCCATCAATGTATATCAATCCTAACCTGTCCCTAAACAGGGAAAAAGCATGTTGAAATCACTAGTATTGGCCAAGGATGTGCTGCCACTAGGGATCAAACTTTGGTACTTCCCCCTGCATGTTTGCAATTGATATTGTCAGAACGGCTTACCATACATAGAGGATCTTTGTCATTCATAAATCATTTATAAGAAGCACTGAAATTAGCACTCCTGTTTGCTTGACTAATTCTCTTTTGGGCGAGGCCTGCAGTCTTTCCCCTCTCTGCCTTTCTTCCTTTCAGCGCTCATGCTCGGCTTTCTCCCCCAACCGCACAGTCAAGTGTCCGATGATGTGTAGACGCCCGCCCAGTAATTTTCTCTAAACTATGACAGTACCCCAGCTAACCCATCTCAACCATACCCTAGGCCTCACTCAGGAGTAGTGCTCTTGTGAATAGGGTATGTTGGCGTTCTTCTCTGAGAGGTTATCTTGATTTATCACCTTCTCTTCTTTAATAGAAAACGACTTAAGGAAATGTAAAAAGTTGTCAATATCTTATAAATTTGGATATAAACTTTTTTTTTTTATAAAGGTAAATGTATATAAATCAAGGCGTCAAATCAGGTGACACGTCCTTTGTACACAAGAGGTGTATACTACCAAAAAGACTAACTAAGATTAGGAAAGTTATGCACAAAATCTACAATAGAGGCTGTCAATGGAATATGTGATTGTTCAGCCCCAGCACACCACGAAAACAGGAGGTGAAGCAAGGCACTCTTCAAATCTGATATGGTCCCTTCCTCATTGTCAAAAGCCCTACGGTTTCTTTCCTTCCATATTGTCCACCACACCCCCAAGGAACTTCCCAAATGGTGTTTCTGTTCTTCCTCCGCCAGAAATATCTCCAGCTACACAATAGATCTTTGGGGGTCTCCGGAAGCACCCACGCCACGTTGAACAATCGAAACATGAAATTCCACAATTTCCCTACCATCGGGCAATGCATAACCAAGTGATTTACACTCTCCTTGCACAGATAACATCTGTTAACATAAATAATCCCTCTTTTCCTCAGGTTATTATCGCTTAGAATAGCCTCGTTCGCCACTTCCCACGCAAAAAAGGCTACTCCATTTGGAGCTACCGTCTTCCATACTAACTTCCATGGGAACAGAAGCCCTTCTCTAACAGCTTTGAATAGTAACCTTTGACATCAGAATTTGTTGTCCTTTGCCCCTACCCAAATCACCCTGTCACTCTCACAACCTACTTTTTGGGCGTAAAGAAGCTCAAAAAATCTCGACACCGAATCCATCTCCCAATCTTGAAAGTTTCTTCTAAACGTCGGGTTCCAAATCACCCGACCACCCTCTAAAGATATCAAAGAGATGATCAAGCTATCCTTATCCCTAGCCATAGAGAAAAGTTCAGGAAAGGATGTAAACAACTCAAACTTCACCGTCGCCCCCGACCCGATCTCAAAAGATATGCTTCTACCAAAAGCATTCCATCCTTTTCTAATGCCTTTCCACTCTCCTACCCCAAAAGCCTTGGCGGTCTCTGCCGAAAGCCACAAATGATTCCCCATACCGTACTTGCTCTCCACCACTCTCCTCCAAAAGGCCCCCTTATCCGACAAATACCTCCAAAGCCACTTCCCAAGCAAGGCTTCATTAAACAACTTGAGGTTCTCAATACCTAAACCTCCTTTCCCTAAACCTAAGCAGACTGTATCCCATTTGACAAGATGATATTTCCTCGCTGACGACCGACCTTCCCATAAGAAATCCCGCTCCAACTTCTCGAGTCTCTTCCGAACCGAAGCGGGAACTACAAACAGAGATAGGAAATACGTAGGCATGCTGGAGAGAGTATTTTTTACCAAAACAAGTCTCCCTCCTTTTGACAGATACTGCTTCTTCCAACCCGCCAAGCATCGTTCAAAATTTTCAACCACTGTATTCCACATTTTTACTCTTGAACGGAGCTCCGATTGGCAACCCAAGATACACAGCCGGAAGATAGGAAACCTTGCAACCAAAAAATGAGGCGAAAGCTCCTACACCCACCTTGAACATCACCCACCGGAATGATATTGCTTTTGGAAATGTTGATACGAAGATCTGAGCCCGCTTGAAAGAAAAGCAGCACCATCCTTAGGTAACCCAATTGGGATCGATCTGCTCCACAAAAGACCAAGGTGTCATCTGCAAAAAGAAGATGGGACACCAAGCCGGTCTCCGGACTATCGCCCCCACCCACACTGAACCCACTGATGTAACCACCCAACACAGCTTTCTCCATGAGTTTGCTAAGAGCCTCCATAACTATGATGAACAAAAATGGGGAAAGAGGATCTCCTTGTCTCAAACCCCTCGAGCTCGGGAAGAAACCTAAGGGTTCTCCGTTTACCAACACCGAGAACCTAGCTGAAGAAATGCAAAAATGAATCCACCTCCTCCACTTATAGCCGAACCCCATTCTTTCCATAAGATACAACAAAAAGCCTCAATTTACATGATCATACGCCTTCTCAATATCTAACTTGCAAAGAATTTCCGGAACTCCACTTCCTGGCGTCCAAAATTTCATTAGCGATCAATGACGCATCAAGGATTTACCTCTCCTTAACAAAAGCGTAGCGTGCTGAGTCTCGGAGATAATCTTTCCCAACGCCTTCCTCAACCTCTGAGACAACACCTTGAGATGAGTTTATAAACCCCGCCAACTAGACTAATAGGTCTGAGATCCTTCACATCGCTGGCCCCTTTCTTCTTTGGAATCAATGCATTGAACGCAGCGTTGAGACTCTTCTCAAACCGCAAACTATCATGAAAGGAATTAAAGACCTTCAAAATTTCATCCTTCACCACTTCCTAGCAGTGCTGAAAAAAGGCCAAAGAAAATCATCTGGCCCGGGGCTTTGTCCCCACTCATACTCCGCAGCGCCGCCACCACTTCTTCCTCTGTAAACACCTGTTCCAAACAATCTGCATCATCAGCATCAAGACCCAGATCAGCTCTACACTCGCTTCTGTCCCTGTACACGTTCTGATAAAAACCCACAATACCATTCTTAATCTATTCTTGTTCTTGCAGTGTGACGCCATCTATGGTGATCTTATGAATCTGATTCGCTGCAGAATGAGCACTCGCCATACGCTACAAAAATTTAGTATTTTTGTCCCCCTCCCTTAGCCATTGAATTTGGGACTTTTGCCTCCAACTTATCTCCTCGCTTTTTAGAAGAAGTTCCAGCTCTTTATTGAGGTCCATTCTATGGCTTACATCAGCCTCATATCTCACTCCTCCCCCAGCTCTTTCGTCAAGTCTCCTGATCTCCGCTTCCAATTTTTTTATTTTGAGATCTAATCTTCCGAAAACTTCTCTGTTCCATATTTTTAAATCCTCCTTCAGCGCTTTTAGCTTCTTAGCTAAGACGAAGCCTGGCTCCCCCTCAACAGCATATGAATTCCATCTCTTTGACCCAATCCGCAAATCCCTACTCCTTAAGCCACATATTCTCGAATCTGAATGGTGTTTTCCTTCTAGTCCGGTCACCACACTCCAAAAGAAGGGGAACATGATCAGACAGAATTCTGGGAAGGCAAGACTGTCTAGATTTGCAAAATCTATCTCCCCAATCTGCAGAAACAAGGAACCTATCAATCCTTGAAAATTGGGGCCTACCTCCATTTCTAAACCAAGTAAAGTCTCCCCCCTCCAACGGCAAATCCACTAATTTCTACTTCATTAATAAAGTCATTAAATTCTGTCATCGCAGAAGTGAATGCACCGACTCCCGAACGCTCATGAGGGAAACGGACAACATTAAAATCTCCCCCTACACACCACGGAACATTCCACCTCCTTCTAACTGCCTCTAGTTCTACCCATAAATTCCTTCGCTCCACTGCAGAAGAAGGGCCGTGAACTCCAGAAAACAGCCAGTTTCTATGGTTTCCTCAAAATTCAGCATGCAAGAAACTGAGTAATCACCCACACTCGCTTCTACCTTTGAAACAATAATCCGGTCCCACATGACTAAAATTCCACCCGCTGTACCCACAGCCTTTGAACAGTCCCAGTCAAACCCATCTGTTGTCCCACCCACTATTTACCAAATTCCAATCCATAGCTTCCATTTTTGTTTCTATGAGACACACCACGTGCGGTTTCCATCGACGTAAAGCTGCCCTTATGAGTAACCTTTTATCCATGTCATTTAATCCCCACACTTCTTATTATTAAGATGTTTCCTTCTGCACCTGCGCTAGAAACATTACTTGTGAAATTATTTGTAAATTTTTATTGGCAATTTGATGGAATCACTAAGAGTGATCACATCAAATGAAAACAGCTGTTAACAGTTTTGTCAGTGGGAGTCACTCCGGTAACATTAATATGATCAGCGTTTGGCACTTCATATTAAAGTTCCCCTATGAACAAATCATCCTCATTTTCTCTATTCATGTTCACGATCCTTGAATTATGTTGGTGCTTCATGTGCAAGAGGGATGCTGAAAGTGTTAATCATCTCCTTCTTCATTGTCCAGTTGCAAGGGATCTGTGGGATTTCGTCCTTAATTTATTTCATGTGTCCTGGGTGATGCCGTATACGGTCATTGATTTGCTTCGGGTTTGGTCTTTGTATAAACAGAAGAAGAGAAATTCCTTTTGGGACACTGCCGTTACACTGAGTTGGACTATTTGGAGAGAAAGGAATGCTAGAGCTTTTGAGAACGAAGAAATGAGCATGACTGATCTTAAGAATCAAATTCTCCATCTGTTGTCTTTTTGGGGTTATGAGGAGGTGTCGCAGGGTATTAGTCCTTTTTGTAATTTTGTGAATAACTTAGCTTATAGTTGGTGGTAGTCTGTGTATTCTTCCCGTGTACATAGGTTGCGTCTCCTCTTTTGACGCTTTATATTTTATATTTTACTTTTACTAGTCAATAAAAAAAGATAAAAGGTCTCAAAGATCATTTTAGGGAATGATATTAATGCATGAAACAAAAAGAGAGGTAATACAAACAATTTTTCATTTTATGGGGATAGAAAATGCTCTGCAAGTTAGATTTAAGTCTGTAAAGTTGTAAAGAAGCTTTCTAAAAATTTAATTTGATAATAATTTACTGCAGGCAGAGACATCAACTTCTGGGACAAAAGTTGACTCTAATGGCAACTCTCATCAATTTCAGCCCGAGGCTTCTTCTATTGCCATTGCCACTAGGTATTCTTAAGTGAGAGTGAACTAATGGATACCCATCACTAGAGATATATTGGATGACAATTTTTGTTTGCAGCAACTAATTCCTGTTAGCTAGTTTGTATATATATTTATTTGATTGCCTTCTTTTTGTTGATTTTGTATGTGACAGACTTATCTTTCTGGCAGAGAGGACCTTGGCAGAGTTCCTCTCAAAAGCTATTGGAGGTGATGTTGACTGGGTCCCGATCCCGGGAATGAAGGTTTCTAGTGTTATATTTAGATTGCTTTGTTAGTCATATTATGTGCAAACCCTGAACACATGTTATATTATCGTATGGATTAAGGTAGATGGTTGCTTGACGCTTGTACTAAAACCGATATTTTCTAAACAATTGTAGAGTTTGCGTTAGGATGTTCTAATTATATGCTCATTTATTCCTTTTCTCTTTTCACTAGACTTGTTCAGACTTGATTCGGTTGGTTTCCATCTTACATAATAGCAATGGGACAGCTGCACGTGCCTGCTGTCATGTTCCTTTAGATCCTGCCGAGGCATGCTTCCTTTCTTCTACTGATAGTTGCACATTTGCTACCATTTATCTCTGATAACTTGATTCATCTGTCTAATTTCGCTGCGATAATTGCTTTGCTTTAAAAAGACTTGATTTTCGATTACAAGGCACTTTACTTTTTTTGGCTATGGTGTTGATTTTCACATGTTTTTATTTTATGCTTCATGTAGCTAATATTTACTCTGTAATCTTTTTTAGGTGATGAAAATCCTTAAAGACTACTCATCTTGGTTTAGGGATTGTCGAAAGATGGATAGCTATGTTAGCTTTCCTTCTAATAATAGAAAGGGAATTATTGAACTGATTTACATGCAGGTGGGCACAAGTTGTTGTCTCTTTTAAGTTTCCTAGAGGTGTTGCAGTAGCCAATTATAGAGACGAGTTTTATATCATTACTAATTTGTCTTTTCCATCAATATATGTACTAAATGTTGACATTTAATGTTTCAGCTGTATGCGCTTACTACTCTAACTTCTGCGCATGACTTATTGACTCTCAGATATACTACAACTTTAGAAGATGGAAGCCTAGTGGTATGATGCAATTCAAATTATTTTCCGATTTATATTTTCATGGGGAGGAAAAGTGTCATCTATTAAGCTGGTTCTTCCAACATTCATATCTTTGTCTATTAAGCATGCTTTTAACATACTATAATTTTGTTTCAAACATGCTTATGCTTCGTGCATAAGTATCTCCGCGTAAGAGTGTTGATTCCTTTCCAGCTTAATCCATAAGTTGATGTTAAGCCTGATATACATTTTTGAGCCTCTATTTAACAGCTTAAGCTTTTAGATGAGTTGGTAACTTAACATGGTACGAGTATCAGAGCGAGCCCAGAGCCTAGAGCCCTGGTTTGGCAAGGTTATGGGTTCGAGTCATCCCGCTTGCATTTGTTACCCGGAATATTATGAGTACATGTTGTCACTCTATTTGGTTGTGATTCCTGGTTGTGATGCCCCTGGTGAGGCATGTTTGTGTATCACTTCACGTGTGGACGGGTCACACGTGAGGCGGAGTGTTAAGCTTGATATACATTGTTGAACCTCTATCTAACGGCTTAAGCTTTTAGATGAGTTGGTAACTTAGCAGTTGAGACCAAGTATCTTTTATTCCCATTAGAATCTACTTGGAACAACCGAAATCCAAATGATAATGTTTTTTCCTTTGAAGAATGATTTCCGTTTGAAGAAATCATGAATTTTCTTTCTTAAATTAAACGGAGGAATTACATCTTAATATAGTAGAACGAGTGGCTGGCATACCAGTCAGTAAAATAGGAAACTAAATTCCTTTAAATCAGGAATTCCATTAAATCAGGAATCTAAAACAGGAAAACTTGTAATTAAATCTAATGATCTAATCTTTTCTAAATAAGAAAATTCAACTTCCTAGTTTATTTACATAATTCGATCCATATTTCTATACTCTTCAAGCTAGGCTGCATATGCTATACAAACCAAGCTTGGAGTTTAATTCATCAAAACTGACCCTTGGAAGCGTCTTAGTGAAAACATCAGCAATCTGCTGTTTTTTTGGAATATAGCTAAGCTGAACAATCCCATTGTTCACCTTCTCTTAGATGAAGTGTCTATCAATCTCAATGTGTTTCGTTCTATCACGGTGAACAAGATTCTTGGTTTTGCTAATAGCTGCTTGAATGTCACCGAACATCTTGACTGATGCTTGTACTTCTACCTTGAGTTCTCTTAGTAATCTCTGTAGCTACATTCCCTCGCATATTCCAAATGCAAGTGCCCAGTATTTTAATTTGCACTACTTCCTGAGACGACAGCCTGCTTTTTTACTTTTTACTTCTCCAAGTGACAAGATTTCCCTATACATAAGAGCAGTAGCCAGTAGTTGATCTTCTGTCAATTTGTTCTCCCCCATACATAAGAAGCAGTAAATCTACACTTCACGGTTTTGACATTTTCTAAAGAGTAAACTGTATCCAGGAGTCATATTCAAAAATCTCAAAATCCTGTTTACTGCCTCTAAATGACCCTCGGTTGGATTGTTCATGTGTTGACTGACTACACTGACCGAATAAGCAATGTCGGGTCTAGTGTGGGATAAGTAGACGAGTTTTCCAACCAGCCTTTGATAACTTCCCTTGTCAACTGGACTGTTTTTATCACTTCTGCTTAGTCTATTGGTTGAATCTGTAGGTGTGTCGACAGGCTTGCATCCAAGTAACGTGTGCCACTTAGCAAATCCAGGATATACTTTTTTGGGTTATAGCAATCCCCTCCTTTGACCAAGCCACCTCCATTCCTAGAAAGTACCTTAGTGGCCCAAGATTCTTGATCTTAAATTCTGTTGCCAGTAACCTTTTCAGGTTGAGAATCTCCTTTGAATCATCTCCTATTATGATGATGTCATCTACATAGACAATGAGGATGACCATCTTCCCTCCAGTTGCACCCTTAACAAAGAGTGTATCATCTGCTGACATTGCTGATATCAATTAGCATTCACGGTCTTAGCAAACCTGTCAAACCATACACAATGAGACTGCTCCAATTTATACAAAGGCTTTTTCAATCTGGAAACTAATCTGTGGATAGACCTGTTTTCTAGCCTAGGAGGTATGGCCATGTAGACTTCCTCTTGAAGATCCCATTCAAATACACATTTTTAACATCAAGTTGATATAATGGCCAATCTTGGTTTACTGCAAGGGAGAGCAGAACTCGAACTGTGTTTAGTTTAGCCACAGGTGCAAAAGTCTCGTGGTAGTCAATTCCATAAGATTGAGTGAACCCCTTTGCCACAAGACTTGCCTTGAATCTGTCTATGCTTCCATAAGCTTTGTACTTAACTGTGAATATCCACTTGTACCCATCTGAATTTTTACTCGGTGGTAGCTCTGTAGGAATCCACGTGTTAATTCTTTTCCAATGCCTGAATTTCTTCCACTATTGCCTTCTTCCATCTTGCGCACATGAAGGCTTCTTGAATTGAGTCGGGTACCTTCACACTGCCAGATTAATAACAAAGGCTTTGTAGGACGGCAATAATTTTTCATATGCTACAAATATCTCTATAGGATGTTCAGTGCACATGCGAACCCCTTTCCTATGAGCTATAGGGAGATTTGAGTCATCAATTATAGGAGCAAGAGTGTTTGGAGGAGAGGAATCCATACCATTATGCAGTGGGATTTGGTTCTTGTGATTGAGAGTGCTGAGTTTGCATAGTTTCTTCTGTGTCCTCGGCTGGTCTTCTCCTGTATAGACACGAAGTTCAGTGTTGGAAGTGTTTTGTTGTGGTGGATGCAAGGCTGCTTCTGGAATGACAGCTGGTTCTGTTTTGGATAGGAGCAATGGCTAAATTTGGATTTGATGACTGATTTTGTGGGGTAAAATTGGCTTGAGTGTCTTGGAGAAGATCCCAAATCTGATATTCTCTTGAAGACTTGAACTCTCCTCTTGAATATCAAATTTGGGAAAGGAAGGTTGTTCTCGAAGAAGGTTACATCCATGGAATTATATATTTTTCTAGTAACGAGGGAATAACACCGATAACCTTTTTGGTGTGAGGAGTAGCCAAGGAAAATACACTTGAGAGATTTTGGATCAAGTTTGGCGCGAGACTGTGGTGGATAGTACAGCCAAACACTTTCAGAGGTAGGTCCAATGTGAAGGTTAGGATATGTGGATGTGTGGTGGTGAGGACATGACGAGGAGTCTGAAATTTTAGGACACGACTAGGCATCCTATTTAACAAAGCTTCATTTGCTGCTTCCCACATAAATATACCCATCCTTGAAGGAGCCTTTGATCTCCACACATTCTTCCAAGGGAACGAACCATTACTACCCAAAATCTTTTGATAACAGGATTTAATAGAGAATTCCTTGTTTTTTCTACCTTTCCACACAACATGATCTTTACTATTTCTGTCCACTTTCTGATTGTACAATTGTACAGCAGCTCAAAGAGTTGCCCAAGAGAGTCCAACTCCCAATCCTGCAGATTCCTTCTAAAAGAAGGATTCCAAGTAACAGTCTCTCCATTGAACTGCAGAACAGAGCTAACTGTTTCCTCCTTGTGATTAGCAAGGATGTATAACATAGGAAAGGCCATCCGCAGCTCCGTATCACCACACCAAATGTCATTTCAGAATTTAACCAAATTCCCATTACCCACATCATAGGCTATGAATCTCTTCATAATATCCCACCTCATTCTGATACCTTTCCACACTCCCACCCCATAAGAAGAGTGGACCTCATTTGGAACCCACAGGTGGTCTCCTTTGCCATATTTGCTCAACACCACCTTCTTCCAAAGGGTATCTTTTTCGCACAAATATCATCAAAGCCACTTACTCAACAAAGCCACATTAATCAATTTAAGCCTTTTAATCCCCAGACCTCTAATACTCTTACTCGAACAAACCACCTCCCATCTAATCAAATGGTACTTCCTATCCACCGCTTGTCCTTCCCATAAGAAATTTCTTTCCAACTTTTCGAGCCTTTGCACCACCGGAACCGGCATAATAAACATCGACATAAAATAGGTAGGCAAACGTGAAAGAGTACTATTGATAAGAGTTAATCGACCACCCTTTGATAGATATTGCTTTTTCCACTCCGCTAGTCTACGCTTTGTTTTTTCCACCCCGCTAGTCTACGCTCGAACCTTGCTATAATCGGATACCACAACTCCTTGTTTCTAGGATTTGCACCCAACGGGGGCCCAAGATAAGTCGTTGGAAAGCCACCTATTTTGCATCCAAAAAACGCAGCCAACTCATTCACATCCTCCACCTCACCCATGGCCAGCAACTCATTCTTCAGAATATTCACCTTCAGACCTGAAGCTGCCATGGCTGGAAGAAAAGGAGGATCCTCCTAAGATAACCTAGGTTATCTGTCTTTGCTTCGCAAAAAACTAGAGAGTTGTCTGCAAAAAGCAGTTGAGAGACCATGGCCGGAGAGCCTTCCTCCCTACCAATAGAAAAACCACGAATAAAGCCCTTAGAAACAGCAGCCTCAATAATCCTACTAAAGGCTTCCATAATGGTTATAAACAAAAAGGGGGATAAAGGGTCTACTTGACGTAGTCCTCTCGAGATAAACATCAAAAAATCCCCCACTGTGTATCCTCCAGTCCACCACTTCATTCAAGATAAACATCAAAAAATCCCAATTTACGTGATCGTATGCCTTCTCAATGTCCAACTTAACAAGCACTCCTGCTTTCCCACTGTGTATCCTCCAGTCCACCACTTCATTCGCCATCAGCGACGCATCAGTAATTTGCCTGCCTCCCACAAAGGCATGTTGAGAAGAAGAGATAATCTTATCTAACACTTTCTTCAATCTGCTAGCAAGAATCTTTGCAATAATCTTATTCCCCGCCCCTACAAGACTGAATTGTCTAAGCTCTTTTATGTCCTCCGCCCCTATACGTTTAGGGATTAGGGCAATAAAAGTAGAGTTGAGACTTCTCTCAAATCTTTAAACTCAAAGAAATAATGCAACAGATCCATCAACTCCCCCTTCACCAAATCCCAACAATGCTGAAAAAATGCCATCGGAAAACCATCCGGGCCCGGAGCCTTATCCCCCTTCAAACTGAAAACTGCTGCTTTAACCTCATCTGCCGTGAAAGGTAATTCCAGATTTTCTTTATCCGCTGGATCCAGGAGGCTGAAAGAAACACCCTCCAGTTTAGGATGCCAACTACTATCCTCCGAAAATAACCCCTTCTAAAAATCTGCAATACCAACCTATGTTGCACGGACAAGGCTGGGAGGAGGCGAATTCCGTGTCGGACTCGGCCAGGACACGGACACGGCAAGGACACGGCGGATACGGCCCAAAATACGTATTAGGGCCGAATTTGAATTTCCGAAACTTTTGGACACGGACACTGGTACGGGTAAGATAGTCGGGGATACGTACCTTTAAGACCGACGCGGTTGGGGGTATATATTGCCTGTCGGAGTCCCTCAAATCCCCTCAATAGATAGTGACTCAAAATGAGCCCTAGCCCTAGCCCCTTGTCGCCGACCAGAACCACCTTTGCCGTCGACCCCTTGCCCAGTTGCCCCTTTGACCTTCTCTCCGGCTGCGTCTGCGTGCTGCGTCGCCGTGCGCAATCTCCCTTGATTCGATTCCAACTTTGAAGCTCGACCTCGAACAGATTCTGAATCCCACGTATTCTTCCAGAGTTCCTTCGATATCTGTTGATCTGTTCTCTCGTCTCAGTCTTCTCTCTCTTCGATTTCAATCCGTCTCTTCTCCCTCTTCGTCTGACTTGTTGACTTGAGTAGTTGTGACTGTTCTGATCCTTGGGAAGATGGAAGGGGTTTATAGTAATAATTAATAAGAAACTTTCTTATTAATTATTATTAAACAATTTATACTATGTTCTGAATTTTATAAAAATTACATATTAAAATTTTGGTATGTTGGAAATGTTTATTTTGTAGTTATAGTTTTAAATATTTATAATTTGGTCATTATATTTTGAATATTTACATTTTAGTCCTTATATTTTGAATATTTACATATTACCCCCACGCACCCGTGTCCTATATTTTTTGAAAATTGCATATCCCTGTGTCCCGTGTCCGCGTATCCGTGTCCACGTATCTGTGTCCGTGCAACATAGATACCAACCGTTATTTCAGCATCCTCTTCTAGTAACATAGAGATCAGGTTTGCTTGCTTGTGAGCCTTTGCTACCTGATGGAAAAATGTAGTGTTTTTATCTCCCTCCTTAAGCCAATTGATGCGAGCTTTTTGCCTCCAACAGTCCGAAGCAGCCTCAGAATTTCTAATTGAAGAAAATTCCGTCTGGTCAGATCTTCGTCACTCCAAACTCCAGTCCCTTCCCGAGCATCCAAATCTTTGACTTCCTCCATCAACCTATCCAAATTCAGTCTACGTTTCCAACAGTTTCCTTATCCGACTTCTTTAAGTCCTCCTTCAACATCTTTAACTTTCTTGCTAACCGAAATCCAGGATTTCCCTCCACTACATAAGTTTGCCATTTATCCTTAAACCAATCCATAAAACCTGGTTCTTCTAACCACATCAGTTCAAACCGAAAAAGAGATTTCCCTTTGCTCAAACCACCACATTCCAAACGCAGCGGAACATGATCTGAAGTCACCCTTGGCAAAACAGATTGGGAAATACCCCCAAATTTTTCCATCCAACAAGATTGGGAAACTTTGCATCTCGAGCGTTGGAGTGAAGAAGGCAGTTGTTTCAGAGATGACAGTAGGCCAGATGTTGTTTGGGTTAGAGTCTCAGGGTTACCGCTGCACTTGTGGGGAGATGCGGTGTTCCAGGAAATCGGTAGGTCGTGTGGGGGTTTTATTTCGACTGACGAAGCTACGGAGAAGAGGCAGAATTTGAGATGGGCTAGAATTCAGGTACGATATTCAAACAATATTCGGCCTGTGTTCGCACTGGAGTTGGGTGTAGCATATTCAAAATTCCAGTCTGGGTGGAGACTGCAGCTTACCATACTTCGAGGGGGATTTATATCAGTGGAGGAGTAGGGGGGATGAGGAAGGCGAGTGGTTCTCACGCTCACAGGGGAGAAGCTCAAGTCCAAGGGTTTTGGAAAGTCAAAAATCGCAGCATTGGCAGGGACAACACGTGCTCTGGTCGGAACTCAAAGTTTGAATCAGGTCGTAGCTCAAATGGCGTCGATACAGGGGAGAGAGACGGGAGGAAGGGGAAAGAGGTTGAGGCAGATGCCTTAGGTGCAATTTTCTGGGCTAAAGACAAGGGACAGGTGCTGACAGTGGGGCATGCATCTGGGAGCAGCACATCTGAAAGCCCTATTCAGTCTAGGGGCAATTCAGTTAATGAAGATCAAGTTTTTAACCTGGGTAAGCTTGGTGCGATTGCTGGTGGGTTCAAGGCTGATCCAGTAGATGTAGTTGGACCTTCTAATTTTGGGTTGGGCCAAGTGGCTGATGATCCGATTGTTGTTGAAAACCTTGATCGTGGAGTGGGCTGTTTGAGTGGGCCTTATCCTTCGTTCTTTGTTTTAGAGGAGGAAATACAATTAGGAAAGGCTGGAGGTTTGGACCACATGGAGACGAGTAAGGAAGTTGAGTCAGAGGCACCTCGCAGCTGGCAGGAAGAAGACAGGGAGTTCGTGACTGGTGCTGCTGCGATGGGAGTTAGCGAAATTGGGGAGGGCTTAAGTGATGAAGGGGAATGTTGTCGAGTCAACTGCGAGGAGTCTCTTCCCCAGCCTACGACGCATTTTCGTATAGAGGAACCGAAGGATTTTTTGGAGTGGATCAGTGATAGAAGTCTGCGTCAAGGGTCTGCGAGATCTAATGAGTTTGAAGACAGAGGTTTCGATGGGGAGAATACAGTGTCAATGAAAACAGTGATTACCCAGGACAATTCTGGCAAGACTACACCAGATTTCGAAGCAGAAAATCCGAGTAATGAGAATGGTTGTTGTTTGCCTCGCGACCAGTTAGAAGACTCTGTAAATGAGGAGAATAATACACCAGTGGGCTGTACCCCTCTTGCAGTAATCAGACCTGAAGAATTGAGCGAGATGGCGTATCTCACGGACAGAGAAATGGATGATGATATTTCGGTTTGGGTTCAACGGAGAGCAAAGAGCTTTGGGAAAATTCTGGGTGCGTCGGGCACAGGTTTTGAGGATAAAATTGTGGATTTACTGCTCGACATAGAGAAGAAATGGAGATCGTCTGGGGAAGGCAGCAGCAAGAGTTTAAACAAATCGCGGGAAAAAGGCAAGAGGGAGCTTAAGCAACTGTGCTGCAGCCTAAACTTTGAGATGTTAAAGGGGCAAGAAGGAGAGGGGAGGAGGAGGAAAAAAACTGGTTGCTATGCATCTTAAAATTTTATCTTGGAATGTGCGGGGATTAAATGATTTAAGTAAGAGAAACTTGATTAAAGGTTTATTGAGAAAGTGGAAGCCACATCTAGTTTGTTTCCAAGAAACCAAAATGGAGAAAGTCGACGTTAGGATTATTAACAGTGTATGGGGAACGAGATGGGTGGAATGGGAACATTTAGGGGCTGTAGGGGCAGCGGGGGGTGTTCTGGTTATGTGGGATAGTAGAGTGCTATCAAAGGTGGATTCTCTTATAGGTGTTTTCTCGGTTTCTTTGTTTGTTGAAAAATGTGGAAAATGACAGAGAGTGGGTATTCACAGGAGTATATGGGCCTTGTAGTGGTCTGATCGGAGACATTTATGGGATGAGTTAAAGGCTTCAAAATCTAAATGGGATGTTCCGTGGTGTTTAGGTGGAGATTTCAATGTAGTGAGGTTTCCGCATGAGTGCTCGGCTCGCGAGCCTTTTCTAAGGAGATGATGGAGTTCAATGATTTCATTAATCTTATGGAGTTGGTGGATCTCGCTTTAGGTGGAGGAGAATTTACTTGGTTCGGGGATGGAGACCGTCATCAATTTTCAAGAATTGATAGATTTCTAATTTCGAGGGATTGGGAGGAAAGCTTGGTGGCGCGATTCAGGTCTTGTTTGCCTAGAGTCTCCTCGGATCATGTTCCTTTGCTGCTAGAATGTGGTGGTTTTGCGAAAGGGAAATCTCCATTCCGATTTGAGAACATGTGGTTAAGAGAAGAGGGGTTCAAGGATTGGGTGATGAATAGATGGAATTCTTACATGGTGGTTGGTGATTCGAGCTTCAAGTTGGCTAGGAAATTGAAGTTATTAAAGGAAGATTTAAAAGTGTGGAATAAGGGCGTCTATGGAGCGGTGGACATCAAAATTAAGGCTATTTCGGAGGAGATCGGTAGGCTGGATGAAAAGCGAGGCAGCCAGTTGGATGAGGTGAGGATTCCCAGGATAGAGCTAAAGCAGGAGTTAACGCGCTTACTCATCAATGAAGAGATCATTTGGAAACAAAATCTCGGGTTCGGTGGCTCAAAGAAGGTGACAGCAATACAAAGTTCTTCCAGAATGGCTAGTATTCGAGGAGTGGCTAAGCGAATTCAGAAAATCAAGATAGACGGTGTAGAGCTGGAAGAGAGGGAAGAGATTAAGCGTGGTATAACGGGTTTTTACCAACGGCTTTACGAGGATTGCGGGTCTTGGAGACCTAATTTGGACGGGGTCACTTTTGGAAGATTAGAGGAGGCGGTTCGGTTTCTTTGGAGCGTCCTTTCACCGAGGAGGAGGTGGTGGCTGAGTTAAGGCTTATGAGTGGTGATAAAGCTCTGGCCGGATGGATTTTCTATGGCCTTTTTCCAACATTGTTGGGAGGTGGTCAAGGGGACATTATGGAGGTTTTTCAGGTTTTTCTACACCAATTCGCATTTTGAGAAGAGCCTTAATCTTTGCTTTCATTTCACCGATTCGAAGAAGAAAGGCGCGACGGAGTTTGAAGGACTATAGACCCGTTAGTCTAGTCGGGGTTTTTACAAGCTCTTAGCGAGGTCCTTTCCCGAGAGGTTGAAGAAGGTGATAGGTAAGATTGTCTCGGAGTCTCAGCATGCTTTTGTTAAGGAGAGGAAAATCCTGGATGCATCACTTCTAGCTAATGAGGTTGTGGACGACAAAAAAAAGGTGTTTCGGTCTATTGTGTAAGTTGGATATTGAGAAGGCATACGACCATGTCAAGCTGGGACTTTGTGATCTATATGATGGATAGAATGGGGTTTGGGGATAAATGGAGGAGGTGGATTCACTTTTGCATCTCTTCGGTTCGCTTTTTTTTGGTCAACGGGGAACCTTCGGATTTTTCATAGTTCGAGGGGCCTACGCCGGGTGATCCATTATCTCCGTTTTGTTTATTCTTGTGATGGAGGCTTTGAGTAAACTAATGGACAAGGCAGTCGGGGGGATTTATTAGTGGTTTTAAGGTGGGAAGGGGGAGTCGGAGTTGGAGGTATCTCATTTGCTCTTTGCGGATGACACTTTGGTTTTTGGGGAGAAGGCTCAACCGGGTTATCTTCGTATGGTGTTCTTGTTTTTCAAGCGGTTCGGGGCTCGAGTAAATATTCTCAAGAGTGAGATTATTCCGAGGTGTGGTGAATGACATTGGGAGCTTAGCCGGCTTTTTGGGTGCAAGACCGCGACTCTCCCTTCCTCATACCTTGGTCTTCCCATTGGTGCCCGGTCGGAAGCAAAGCTATGTGGGTTCAGGTTATAGAGCGGTTCGAGCACCGCTTGGCGGGTTGGAAGAAACAATTGCTTTCGAGGGGGCAGGTTGGTTTTAGTCAAGAACACTCTTTCAAATTTACCGACCTATTTACTTTCTTTGTTTGTGATGCTGCCTCTATCAGGAATAGACTCGAAAAATTGGAAAGAGATTTTTTATGGGAAGGTCGGTCGGAGGAGGCGGAAATTCCATTTGGTTAAATGGGATAAGGTTTGTACTAGAATGCAAGAGGGAGGGTTGGGGGTTAGGAATCTTAAAGTGTTTAATGAGGCATTCTTTGGGAAAGTGGGCGTGGAGGTATCTCACGGAAGGGAGGCATTGTGGAGGAGATTGGTGGTGAGTAAGCATGGTTTGGGGGATCATGCGTGGTTTCGGCGAGGTTGTTTTGCCTTTTGGGGTGGGGGTGTGGAAGGGCATTAGAAAAGGGTGGAGATCCTTTGAGAGGTTTCTTGCCTTTGAGGTGGGAAGTGGAGAGACAGTTAGGTTTTGGGAAGATAGATGGTGCGGAGAGAGGAAGGCTGAAGGTGGATTTTCGAGTTGTTTGAAGTCACTAGGGATAAGAGTTGTTCGGTTAGCTCGGTGATGTCAAGGGAGGATGGTAGACCTACTTGGAGTCCAGGTTTTTAGGAGAAATTTTCATGATTGGGAGGTGGAGCCGCTGCTGCGATTTCTTGAGTTGTTACAGGCTCGGAAGATTGATAGGGTAGAAGATAGTGTGATCGGAAGGCGGTAAGGGTCGGGTATTCACGGTTAAATCTAATTACTTGAGGTTTGAATTGTGAGCGGAATTTTTTTCCTTGGAAAGCGGTGTGGAAATCTGTAGCGCCCAAGAGAGTGGCCTTCTTTGTATGGGAAGCTATGCACGAAGCTATCCTAACGGTAGATAATCTTGAAGCGGAATATTTATTTAGTGAGCAGTGTTTCATGTGTAAGGCGGCGAGGAGGCGTGAACCATCTGCTTCTACATTGCCGTCGGTTCAGATCTGTGGAGTTTGTTGTTGAATCTTTTAAAGTGCCTTGGGTGATGCCGAGTTCGGTTCTCATTTGTTGAGGTGTTGGTCGTTCAGAAGCAGTGCATCGGGATTTGGGAGGCTGCCCCTTTGGCGGTTGTTGGGTGATCTGGAGGGAGAGAAACCAACGGGTTTTCGACAACGAGGAAAAGTCTATTCCGGTATTGAAGAATTCTTTGCTTCGCACTCTATTCTCTTGGTGTGTAGAGGCTGCGAACTATCCACCGGCTTCGAAAATGACTTTTGTAGAGTTTGTAAATAACATTTCTAGTGGGTAGAAGCTCTTGAGCTTTGTATACTTCTAGTGTACTATGGATGCGTCACCTTTTTGACGTTCTTATTAATATACTCTTTACTTATCAAAAAAAAAAAAAAAAACGATCTATCCTTGAGCACTGTGACTCTTCACTGTTTCTGGACCACGTGAACTCCCCACCTTCTAAAGGGAGGTCCACCAAATTCGAATCGTTTATAAATTCATTGAATTCCATCATAGCCTGTGTATAGACTCTGGCCCCTTTACGCTCTGCTGGAAATCTGACCACATTAAAATCTCCCCTGAAAATATCCATCTGAAATTATTATCCAGCCCCTCAAAATGCAAGAAACCGAGTGAGAACCAATCAAACAGTCTTTCCTACTATCCCACATAACCAAAATACCTCCGGCCGTCCCAATAGCAATCTTCCAGACACCTTTCCAAACCCCCACCCCATAACAAGACGAAACATCCTTCGGAAACCACCGATGTTCACCCTCACCACCACTCTCCTCCACCAAGCATTCCTATCCACCACGAATCTCCAAAGCCACTTCCCCAAAAGAGCCAAATTAAAAAAATTCAGATTTTTCATACCCAAGCCTCCATTTTTCACGCTATCACAAACCTTCTCCCACCTAACCAAATGAAACTTTTACACCTCCGTGGACCCATCCCTTAGAAAATCTCTCTCCAATTTTTCAAGTCTGCTCCGAACCAAAACGGGAAGCACAAAAAGAGACGGAAAATATGTAGGCAGACTAGAGAGAGTATTTTTTACTAGGGTTAGCCTTCCCCTTTTTGAAAGATACTGTTTTTGCTGCCAATCTCCGCTCGAACCTCTCGATAACCGAGATCCACATCTCTTTACTTTTATGCTTGGCTCCTAAAGGCAAATCAAGATACACCGTCGGGAGACTCCCAACCTTGCAACCAAAAAAATTGGCCAAGGGAAGCAAATTAGCCACCACTCCAACCGGAATTATCTCCCTCTTTACGGTGCTAATTTTCAAGCCCAAAACCGCTTGAAAGAATAAAAGCACGAGACGAAGATAACCTAGTTGATCAGCGTTAACCCCACAAATTACAAGCGTGTCATCTGCAAACAAAAGATGGGAAACTGTCACCTCCTCTCCACCACCTCTACCCACACTAAACCCGTTCAAAAAGCCACCCCACACAGCTCTATCCAACATCTTGCTCAAGGCCTCCATCACAATGATAAATAAAAATGGAGAAAGAGGATCTCCTTTCCTCAACCCCCTCGAACTAGCAAATGAGCCGGCAGGCTCACCATTCACCAACACCGAAAATCGAACAGTCGAGATACAAAAGAGGATCCACTTCTGCCACTTAAGACCGAACCCCATCCTCTCCAGCAAGTACATAAGAAAATCCGAGTTGACATGGTCATAAGCCTTCACAATGTCTAACTAACTTACATATCAAACCCGAATCTCCACTTTTAAGCCTAGCCTCCACAACCTCATTTGCTATAAAAGATGCATCCACTTTTGGATGATCCCCCACAAAAGCATGCTGATTCACGATGATAAGTTTGCTCATCACCTTCCTTAATCACAAAGATAACACCTTAGCAATTAATTTGTAAACTCCACCCACTACACTAATAGGTCTGAAATCACTCAAATCCTTTGCCCATTTCTTCTTTGGAATTAAAGTAATGAAAGAAGCATTCAGGTTTCTCTCAAAGTACAAGTTCTCATGAAAACAGTGAAACACCCTCATCAAATCCTCCTTGATAATCTCCGAGCAATGCTGAAAGAAGGCCATAGAAATACCATGAGGACCCGGCGCTTTATCACCCCTTAAACCACGAAGGGCTGCCACAACCTCCTCTTCAGAAAAAGGAAGCTCCAGAAGAATATTGCTGTCATCTACACCAAGGCAAGGAAAAGAGGTACTGTTGAACGTAGGCCACCACTCCTCTGTTTCAGAAAATAACCGATGATACATTTCTAAGTCCTATTATAGAAAGGCTAATGAAAGAAGAAAGAGAAATGACAATACCTTCCTTAATATCCTTGCTATCAACTCCATCAATCCATAATTCCCTAATCTGATTCGAAGACTTGTGAGCACTAGCCATTTTATGTAAGAATCTAGTATTTCTATCCCCTTCTTTGAGCCATTGAATTCTTGATTTTTGCTTCGAGCTGATTTCTTCGCAAAGCAACAGATGATCTAGTTCCCTTTGCAAATTCAATCGAAGCAATTCTTCTTCCTTGCTCAAAGCTCGAACCCCTACTAACCCATCCAAGACACTGATCCTTTCCATCGTAGAGTTAATCCTAACGTCCAGCTTGCCAAAACTTCTTTATTCCATGCTTTCAAATCCTCTTTAAGCAATTTAAGCTTCTTGGCCAATATAAAGCTAGGGTCTCCAACAACTGAATACGAAGACCATTTTTCTTTAACCCAATCCGCAAACCCTGGGGCCTTCAACCACATTCTCAAATTTAAACGGAACTTTCCCTTTCATAAATCCCCCACACTCAAGAAGTAAAGGAACATGATCAGAAATCACTCTAGGCAAACAAGACTGAACTGCTCCGGAAAAGTGCTCCTCCCAATCACCAGATACAAGGAATCTGTCTATGCGAGAAAATTGCGAGCTATTTCCGTCTCTAAACCAAGTAAAATCTCCTTCTGGCAAAGCTAAACCTACCAATTCCCCTTCATTAATAAAATCATTAAACTCCGACATAGCTCGAGTATAGGCTCGTGAACCAGACTGTTCATGTGGGAAATGAACGACATTGAAGTCGCGACCTATACACCAAGGAGCATCCCACTTACGCTTAACTGATTTGAGTTCCTCCCACAAGACTCTCCTATCCATCGCTGCACACAGACCATAAACTCCCGAGAGAAAACCCACAATCTATCATTTTCTTCCATCTTTAGTAAGCAAATAAGCATGTAATAGAGGAAGAACCCACAACAGAGTCCAAACACTCCCAGTCTGACCACCTACTCCCCTATAAGCTGGCTGTCTACCTTGTCTAATTTAGTTTCTACCAGGCATATAACGTGAGGCTTCCACCTCCTAAAAGCTGCCTTTATAATACATCGTTTATCCACATCATTGATACCCCGCACATTCCAAGATAAAATCCATAGATGCATTATCAAACAAATTTTTTCCCCAACCATCATTCCCCACATTCCCCCTTAACTGCTCATAGTTCAAACTACAGCACAGATTATTCGGCTCTCTTTTGCCTTTATCTCTTGATTTGCAACTTTTCTCGATACTTCCTTGCCTCTGTAGACCTCCAATTCTTCTCAATATCTAACAATAAATCCAAAATTTTATCTTCGAAACCGGCACACGGACCCCCAAAAACTTACCAAATCTATCCGCCCTTCTCTTTGCCCAAATCGAAATATCCTCCTCCTCCTCTGAATCAATCAGAATTGTATCTTCTTCATAATCACAGGGACTGATCACACTAATTGGAATTGCTTCACAAGGGACTTCGACATCTTTTCCACTAGCTGAGACCTCAAAACACCTACCTAATTGAGCTCCACCGTGCTGAATCTTACCTGACTTAACCCATATTCGACACTGCTGGGCCGTCCTGAGTTTGTTCCTCACCATACTTTGAGTTATCCATACCTCCGTCCCCTTTATCTGAAGCCGAAACTTCTAACTCGAACTCGACCTCTGTATCTCTGCTCGAAGCTGACCCTACAACCTTTGCGCCTCCATCGGCCATACCTTCCGAACTCTGCGTCGCCTCCCCGACCTCGTTCGCCACCATACAAGTCGACATCTCTAACCCTGAATTAGACCCTGGAGCGAACTGATTAGGAGGCACAAAAGCCGACTGAAATGACCCACTTAACGATCCTTCTATATCCTCTGTACCAGGCCCAGTAGTTTTCCCCTTGCCCTTATCAATCTTGGATTTCGGAGCCCAAACCCATAATGATTTCCGCCTATAGTTATTAGACTTCGTTGGCTCGCGTTCCGACCCATGGTTCTTAAAACTCTTATTTGCAGCCCCAAATCCCATTCCCCCTTTATGAAACCTACTATTCGGAACGGCACCGCTTCGATTAGTGCGTTTAAAATTTGAACACTTGCTACCCCACGTGCTACTATGCTCACGTCTTCTAAAATTTCCAGTAGAATCCAAACTTTAACCAACTATCTTGATGAGTGCCCCACTCGTGTACAAATCACGTCCCTTCTCACCTACGTTTTCCTTCTTCTGTTTTTGGCCCCCATCACCGTTGCCGGAAACTCCACTACGAGGCCGCCTTTGAAAACATATGGGACTTGACCCCACCCATAAGGGGACTGCGAAACACCTACTACCCACTCCAATTCGAACTGTAGCAGGAATATTCTCCGTAAATCGAACCAGAATCCTCGCCCATCTCAAGTTTTCTCTTCTCTCTCTATCTTCATAGAGGCAATTATATTCTCTCTACAATGTGACCGTATGGGCTTAGTGTGATTGGTTTTAAGATAGGTAGGAAGATTTTTGATGCTCGCCGGAGTTCGTTCAAAGGCCTCGAGTGTGTGCAGTTGGTGGAGAAATCCAAAGGGAGACCCCACGAAATTTTTCTGTCGATATACGAGTTGCGCTGGGTGTGCAAATGGCTGAAAAAAGTGGAGAAGTTGAGAAGTGGGTTTTGGAGAAAGATTCATGCGAAATGGCGCGAAGTAGTTGTAGCAAAGGATTCTAACAGATTAGGGAACTTCGTTAGGATTACAGTGAAAGGAGGGAGAAGATGGGGAATACTTTGTATTCCCGAAGGAGCAGAGAAAGCAGGTTGGGGCATGGTGGCGGAGTAGTTTGGCAGCCATGTCAGAGGGGATGAGGCGGTGAAGGGTAAGCACTGTAAGTCCTATAAGGAGGTGGCGGATATTCCTCCTTGGCCGGACATTTCACGTAAGATTAAATCGTCTTTGATGAACGGTGAGGTGGACTTTGAGGTGGATGAAAGCTCCTGTTCAGAGACGCAGAGGTTTTTGGAGAGATGCCTTGTGGGTAGAGTTGGGAGTTGGATATCCGACAGCCTTCCATGTTCAAGTTACAGAGGTGGGTAAATCAGAGATGGAAGACGGCCGGTGGCGTGAGGGTGGTGGAGTTGGATGGAAAGAATTTCTTGTTTTAATTTCCATCAAAAGAAGAAGCAACTCGCATTTTGGTGGAGAGAGAATGTTTTTTTCTCCAGATCCTCTGTTATTGGATCGTTGGAACCCTTTCGGGTGTTGTCATACGGAAGTTTTTCATCCCCGTGAAGTTTGGATTCATGCCCTTGGATTACCCCTTCACTTGTGGGATTCGGCTGTGTTCAAAGAGATAGGCCGAAAGTGTGGAGGTTTTTTAAAGGTAGATGAAGAATGATCATCTATAAATGTTACAAACCATCTCCCTATTGATATTTTTCACACTTGAGGGTCCCCAAATATCACTATAGATCACAGAAAAAGGATGTGAGGGTTTCTATTGCAAACTTGAATATACATGTCTATTGTGGTTTGCTAGTTGACAAATTTCTCATTGATAAATGTTGGACTTTTTATTGATGAACAAATGAGGGAAAATTTTTCAAGATAACCAGACTTTTGATGACCAAGGCGATAATGCCATAACATGACTTCACTATCAACAGAAAGAGACACGGAATTGGAAACAGACAGAATTTGAAGCAAACTTGACTAACCTTGGACTTGACTCTGAAATACAACTTGATGGATGAACTTGTCTACTACAAGGGAGATTCTTTTGTTTGAGCATATATAGACCACCATGCATATCCGCACTGCCAATCACCTTCCCCGAATCCACTACCTGAAAATCACAAAAATTGGAGTGGAATTCAGCAACACAATTGAGGTCCCAAGTGAGTTGACCTATGGAAATTAAATTACAGTTCAACGTTGGAACATAAAGAACGGATGAAGGATGAAAATTCTTTGTTAAAAGAACTGATTCGATTTCAGCAACTAGGGAAAGTGATCCATGTGCAATTCTGACTCCTGAATTATTGGAGCAAGGCTGAAATTCCGTGAGAATACTGAGATCTCCAGTCATATGGTCCGAGGCACCTGAGTCAACTATCCATGGTTTTGACTGAACATTTTGCAGTGCCTTAATTCACTCTTTGGTGAATGGATTACCTTCTACACTGTTGTCAATTGTAGCAGCAGTGTTTGCATGTGTTTCCCTATCATGTCGACCACTGGACGGCTTCCAATCTGCTGGTTGGCCATGCAACTTCCTGCAGGTTGCCTTTACATGCCCTAGTTTCTTACAATCATCACACCGTGGACGTCTTTTGTCAACCCTATTGTTCTGTGATGAGCTATGAGCATATAAGGCTGAACCTTTAACTGCAGGGGTAATATTAACATCCGACAACATCAACTTCTCTTTGCTCTCCTCCCTTCAAACCTCTGCAAATGCCTGTAGGATAGTGGGAAAGGGTTTGATCCCCATAACTCTCCCCCTGACTTCATCTAGGTCTTTGTTAAGACCAAGAAGAAATCTGATTGTCCTCTTTTGTTCAATTATCTGCCTATATAGTGCAAGTCATTAGCATACTTCCATGATTGGACCTCATACAAGTCCAATTGTAACCAACGGCGGGTAAGAGTGTAAAATATTGAGTAACACTCATATCCCCTGTTTCAGATTGTATAGCCATGTTTCAACCTCAAACAATTCAGAAGTATTCTCTGTGGTAGAATACGTTTCACTCGCTGCCTCCCATATCTCCTTGGCTGTTTTATGGAGAAAGTTTTCTCCAACTTCAGTGGTCATAGAACTTATTAGCCAAGACATGATTAGGTGATCATCAGTTTTCTAATATCGACGTTTGGGATCCGTAGTGTATGGAGCAGTCGTTTCACCAGTGATATGGCCATCCTTCCTCTGTCGACAAACATGAACACGGATTGTGACCATTGCAGAAAATTCTGAATCGGGAATTCAGGGAACTGGAGGATTGGGCTCGGATGCGGAAGTAACTTCCAAGGTAGTAGATTGTGAAGCCATACGATATTCGGTCATGGGATAGAGTCGACCAGATGAATGGATGAAAGGCGTGACGAAGAGGAAAAAAGAGAATTAGGATTCAGAAAACCAACTCCGATACCATGAAAAAATCGTGAATTTTCATTCTTAAATTAAACAAGAGACTATATCCTAATATAGTAGAGCGAGTGTGGCTTACCTGCACTACGACAGGAAACTGAATTCTTTTAAATCAGGAATTCCATCGATTCAAGAATTCCATTAAATCAGGAAACTAAAATAAGAAAAACTGTAATTAAAGCTAATTTAATCTTTTCCAAATCAGAAAAGTAACTTCCTAGTTAATTTACATAAGTCGATCCATATTTCTACACCATCAATATAAATTTATATTGTTGCATTTTTTGATCATGGAGAGTCTTTGGCCCAAGAAGGTTACATTCTTCATAGTCGAGATGCATCGACGACTATCTATGTTATTAATGAGTTGGCATTTGTGCAACATACTTTTTCCATGTTGGGCAAGTTAGATCAATGATAATCCCTATTCATGTCATCCTTTCAAAAAGGAAAGATACAATGTTACTTCCTCAGTCCCTTAATTATTGCCCTATTTGACCCGGCACAAGGATTAAGGAAAAACAGTTGACTTGATTATTAATATTGGTATAATATGTAGTTTCTTTTAAGCCCCATGTGCATGTGGCCCATAATTAAAGTAAGAAGAACAAGTGAGTGTGAAATGGTAAAAGGGGGAGCTTACTAACAAGACAATTTTTTTGGGATGAACGAAAAAGGAAAGCATGACAATAATTTGGGGATGAAGGGAGTACATTATCCAACTTTTACTTTTGCTCTCCTGTTCTCTATTGTGTACAAGAACTTCACTTAAGGTCAACTGACCATGAAAAGTACTGTTTCCAGTTCTTGTTGTGTATTACCTAGACAAGATTACTGACTTGGCATTATCTAATTTCATTTTACCATATTTGGAATGAATATCTCAAGGTCTGTCAGAGATCAACATCTGGTTCTGGTGCTGTTCCAACCTCACCTGCTAAAACTGGTTTTCAAAGAGCCAAAATGCTGGCTAGCGGCTATCTGATTCAGCCTTACGCAGGGGGCGGTTCCATTGTTACTATTGTTGACCACTTCGATTTTGAGCTATATTCCTAGCCAGCTGTGAATTCCTAAGATATTTTTCTTTGTGTTTATCTTTAATGGAATATATTCTTTCAGGAGGCATCAAGCGTTACTGAGGTTCTACAGCCTATATATGGGTCATGCAACCTTATCGCTCTGAGGATCACAGTTGCTGTAAGTAGCAAATATATGGTATTTCACTGCTTCTATATTATAGAACCTGCCAATGTCTTCAAGAGGTAGCATGAGAACTTTCAGCCTGGGCATAATACTGGAAACATGCTTATATTTATTGAAAAAGTCATCATACAATTCGATTCCATCATTGTTTGTTTCGATTAGTCGGTTCTTTTTGTTTTTTTGTTTCTTGCACATCATGTTATGTTTGATATGCATTAATGCTACTTAAAAAGGAAAGTACTAGTAGATAATTATAGTTTCTTTGGTTTTCGAAGTTCTTAGTTTCTTGAGGCAGAGCATTTTTCATTTTACTCATGGTTTTTTTTTTTTGAAAAGCACCGTGACACATGACACTGCATAATAGCACACTCACAAACGGAGAACAATTTTTTTTTTTTTAAACACGACACGCTAGGAAAACGCCACCAAAGGAATATGTAATATGAAGTCATTAATCTATAATAAAGCATCAACAGAAGAGCAGTACATCAAGATTAACAAATTCCTAAATTGATCGAGACACCATTTACAAGATTTGTAAAATCTAGAAGAATATATGTAAGGTTTTCCCTAGATAGTTTCCTCTTAAGCCAATGCATAAAGATATTACATAATTCAAAACACTTTCAAGATCATGTTTGACACGTTTCGTAGAGTTTTTGTGCCCAACTTGAGCTTGATACCTGTTTGAGGGCTTGGGGAGAGTGTTGCACATAGATTGTTTTCACTCTAGGCTAACATGTCGTTGGGCTCCCTTTTTCAGGTTTTTGCCATAGGAAGTCTATATTTTTGGTCTTTTTTGCTCTATATAATCCTTGGGTATTGTATTTGAGTATCAGAAGTGTGTTTCCGTCAGGTTGGAACAAAATCTTTTCAGCCATTTTGGCCATGGTTCGACCTATTCAACCAGTGGTTGTCTTTTGTTACCACAGCTTACAGTAACTACTAATATAATAAGCAGTAGATTGTTGGAGATAAGTTATCCTTTCATTTAAGGACAATACTTTAGTAATATTTTCTGATGGGTAATATTTTAAGTAATTACGCTGAGATGGAACGATATTAAAGATTTTGTTTTCCTTTTCCTTTTCGCTAGTAGTTGCTTCTTTTCCTTTTGCTTTGATGGACTTCTTGTCCATCCCTTCGTATTTTCCCTCATTTTAATCTAATTTATTTTTCTGATATAAAAATAATATTAAATATTTTCTCAGTCAAGTAAGGTATGGTCTCCCATATCTTGATGGTGTGGTGGTGAGGTCTTAAAATGACCATTAAATTTGATGGGGTGGTGGGTTTTGTAATTGTAACGACCCGAGCCCGAGAGCCTGGTCCGCTACGTGTAGCTCACACACTGGCCCACTGAGCACGCAACACCTTGGGTCATCAGGCCCACCACAAGCCGACCCAAAAGTCCATGGATGATGTTGGTGTTGGATTTGGCTCAAGTTTGGTCCAAATACATTATCACATGTGATCATTATCTATGTGGTAAATGTATGGATGATTGAGTTTCCAATGAAACTCTTGGTGTTCTCTCTTCTCTTTGGATACATCCAGTTATCATGGATGGTTTGTGCCTATATATAAGCTTGTCTAGGACTCATTCTAGAAGGGTGAAAATTGCAATTGTGTGAGAAACACTTTGAGAGAGACACATTTGTAGTGTGAGACGAGTGTGAGTGATACACTTTGTAATCACTTTGATAATAGTGATTTTGTTTGGTTGCCGCCCGTGGACGTAGGAGGACTTCTCCGAACCACGTAAATATTGTGCCTCATTTGTTATTTACTTTGTGGGTGTGTGGGTTTCTAAAGATCCCCGTTCCGCATTTGTTTTTCAACAATTGGTATCAGAGCTTCGGCCGTGGCGATTGAGATTTTGGAATTTTCTCAAATAATTTTGAGATCGCAGTTGGACTGTTCTTCATCGAACCAAAGGGAAGAACATTGGAATTAATCTCGGCGGTCACTGAGGCTACCGCACACTCACGTAAAGCAAGATAAGTCATTCTCCAATTTTTCTTCCTAAAGTTGGTTCTTTGCCTCTGCTTATCAGACGCTTCATTTAGGCGTAAAGGCTTAGTTCGTTGGCCCATTGTTATATTTGAAAAAGAAAACTAGGCAATAGGTGTTTTATTCCTTTGTTGGGATAATTGTTTGAAATGGCAGAAAAAATTGAGTCTAGTACTAATACTAGTACTAAATCACAAAAAAGAGGGCCAAGGGTGTCTAGTACTAATCTTGAAGTTGAAAAGTTTGATGGCAAAAATAATTTTGGTATTTGGCAAGGTGAAGTTTTGGATCTTTTGGCTATGCAAGACCTCGATTCACCCTCGAGGAAAAGCCCAAGATATGGAAGATGTCAATGGAATAAGCTTAATAGACAAGCTTGTGGAACTATTCGCTCCTCGTCGGGGACGCACCAAAAATATCCGCTCATGAGGGTGTCTTTGGCAAAAGAGTTATGGACAAACTCGAGGCCAAATATATGCGTAAAAAGTGTAGAGAATAAACTCTACTTGAAAAAGAAGCTCTTCCGCTTTGATTACAAGAAAGGTAATTCGATGACCGAACATTTAAATGAATTTAACAAGATCATCACCGATTTGCAAAATCTTGATGTTGATGTCGCTGATGATGATAAAGCATTATTATTGTTAAATTCTTTGCCTGAGTCGTTCATTTGACTACTACCTTGTTGCATGGAAAATCTGAACTTAGTTTTGATGATGTTTCTAATGCTTTGATGAATAACGAGGTACGGAGAAAGGACAAGGGAACCTTTAGAGACTCGATTCGATGCCTTAACTGCTCATGAAGGAAGGACCACTAGTAGAAACAATGGAAGACGTGGTCGCTCACAAATAAAATCAAGGGGACACATTGATCGAAAGAAAATTGGCAAAGACGAATGTGCTTATTGTCGCAAAAAGGCCATTGGAAGAAAGATTGCCCCAAGATAATGAAAAAGAATGAATCAAAAGCAAATGTGGCTAGGAAAGATGATAGCGACAGATGACGCTGACGGTCCTCACTCTCACTTTCATTCACCATGTTGATGAGTGGATCTTGATTCCTGCCTACCTACACACGTGCCCCTACAAAGAAATGTTCTCTAACTTTGAAGAACTTGATGGTGGAGTTGTTTATATGGGCAACAACAACACTTGCAAAACAAGGGGATTGGTTCTGCATTTGAAGATGTTTGATGGAGTTGTTCGTAAGCTCACCGAAGTTCGTTATGTCCCCGATTTGAAGAAGAATTTGATTTCTCTTGGAGCCTTAGATGCAAAAGGCTATCGTGTCACTTTGATGGAGGTCACCTAAAGGTAACTAAAGGCGCTTGGTTGTTATGAAAGGGACTCAAGAGGTAACTTGTACTACCTCAAGGAAGCACATCCGTTGAACAAGCAACCATCGCAAGCTCGAAAGAGTCGATATGTCGACGTTATGGCACATGAGACTTGACACGCTGAGAGCATCCACTTCATACGCCAGAAACAAGGTGTACTCAAAGGTGCTAAACCGTAAAGTCGGATTTTGTGAACATTGTGTGTACGGCAAACATCGAAAAGTGAAATTTGATACCGCAATCCATAAAACCAAGGGTATATTGGATTATATTCACTCGATGTACGGGGTCCCGCAAAAATATTTCATTGGGTGGAAAAAGGTGGTTCGTCACCTTTATTGATGATTACTCTAGAAGAGTTTGGATGTACCCATGAAGCACAAGGATGAGGTCCTTCGAATTTTCCTTGAATGGAAGAAAATGGTGGAGAACCAAACGGGTCGAAAGATTAAGAAGTTGCGATCGATAATGGTGGTGAGTACAAATATGACCCTTTTTTGGAAGTTTGTCGAGAAGAGGGTATTGTTCGACACTTCACTGCTCCTCGTAAACCACAAATGTATGGAATCGCAGAAAGAATGAACTGCACTCGTGCAAAAGGTTCGATGCATGTTGTCCCAAGCGGGCCGAGTAAGGCATTTTGGGCGTAAGCTCTCGCCTATGCAGCTTCACTTGGTGAATCGGTTGCCTACGCTTGGAAATGGAGGGAAGATACCGCTTGAAGTATGGTCTGAGAACCTCGTCACGATTATGATCGACGTATTTGGATGTCCCGCCTACTATCATGTTGATGACTCTAAGTCGACCTCGAGCAAAGAAAGCCAAGTTCACGGGCTTTAGTAGTAATGTCAAGGGTTTCGATCAGGTGCCCGAAACTAAGAAGATTGTTAAGAGTCGAGATGTGACATTTGATGAATCGCGATGTCCTCAAGAAAGAAAAGAAAGAGATTGATGCCCCAAGCATGTAAAGAAGGTAGCATTTACTCCTCGTTTTTGAAGAATTTGTTGAACAAGTGGAAGAGAGTTCGAGAACTCAAATCGTGGAGCCAAGCCACATCGAGGTCATTGAGGTTGAAGAACAACGAACAAGAGTATTTTATTGCAAGAGATAGACCACGAAGGGAGATTCAAGACCTCGCTTTGACGACATGGTCGCATATGCTCTTCCTATGATCAAGGTGTTCCCGATAGCTATAGAGAAGCTATTCATAGTTCTCGATAGTTCGAAATGGCAAGAGGCTATGGACGAGGAAATGAAGTCCTTAAAGAAAAATCGACTTGGGATTTGGTGGAGCTTCCGAAGGGTAAGAAAGCAATTGGGTGCAAGTGGGTGTTTGCCAAGAAAGAAGACACTCCTAGTATTCGCTACAAGGCTCGATTGGTAGCAAAAGGTTATGCACAAAAGGAAGGGATAGATTACAATGAGATATTTTCTCCAGCTTGTTAAGCATTCATCTATCCGGATATTGTTGGCATTAGTTGCTCAATTTGATCTCGAGCTTGCACAACTTGATGTGAAGACCTTGCATGGAGATTTGGAGGAGGAGATCTATATGATCCAACCCGATGGTTTTCAAGTTCTGGTAAGGAAAATTGGGCTTGCAAATTAAAGAAGTCCTCAGTATGGACTTAAGCGCCTCCTCGACAATGGTATAAGAGGTTTGATCGGTTCATGGTGGAGCATGACTACACTCGAAGCCAATTTGACCATCGTGTGTATTTTCGAAAACGCAAAGATGGTTCCTTCATTTATTTGCTCTTGTATGTTGATGACATGTTGATTGCATCCAAGAGCAAGGTGGAAATTAATAAATTGAAGGCCCAACTTTCAAGGAGTTTGATATGAAGGACTTAGGTGAAGCCGAAAGGATACTGGGATGGAGATTAAGCGAGATCGAGAAAATGGTATTGTTTGGTTGACTTTTGCAAGTTTTGGCAAGATTTGGGATGAACGGCTCGACAAAACCTGTTGGTACTCCGCTTGCTCCTCATTTCAAGCTTAGTGCTTTGATGTGTCCCAATTCATATGAAGAGAAAATTCATATGGAAAAGGTTCCTTGGTGCTGTTGTTGGTGCTTTGATGTATGCTATGGTTTGTACCCGACCGATATTGCTCAAGCTTTAAGCAAAGTTAGTCGTTACATGCACAATCTCGAAAAGGGCATTGGCGTTAAATGGATATCGAGAGGTACATTCATGGTACTTGTTGACGTTGGTCTCAAGTTTCGAAAGTGGAAAAACTTGAGCTTGATAAACTTGTTGTTGGTTATGTTGATTCCGACTATCGCCGGTGATTTGGACATGCAACGATCTACTACGGTTATGTGTTCACTATGGCCGGTGGTGGACCAATTTGTTGGCGTTCTACGCTTGATCTGCTTGCATTATCTACCACCGAGGCGAGTATATGGCGATTACGAAGCTTTTAAGGAAGCTATTTGGATGCACGGTTTGGTGAATGACTTGGGGATTTTGCAGAAACACATTGATGTGTATTGTGATAGCCAGAGTGCTATTTGTTTATCGAAGAACCAAGTACACCATGCTCGCACGAAGCATATTAATGTTCGCTTTCATTTTGTTCGTGAAATTATTAATGAAGGTGACATTCGGTTATTGAAGATTGGGACTGCTGACAACCCTGCTGACATGTTAACGAAAGTGGTTACTCGAGATAAATTTGTGCATTGCTTGGAGTTGATCAACATTGGAAAGAAAGAGTAGTCGGTTACGTGTGGCTATATGGTTTGGAACTTTCGCCAAGGTGGAGATTGTTGGATTTGGCTCAAGTTTGGTCCAAATACATTATCACATGTGATCATTATCTATGTGGTAAATGTATGGATGATTGAGTTTCCAATGAAACTCTTGGTGTTCTCTCTTCTCTTTGGATACATCCAGTTATCATGGATGGTTTGTGCCTATATATAGGCTTGTCTAGGACTCATTCTAGAAGGGTGAAAATTGCAATTGTGTGAGAAACACTTTGAGAGAGACACATTTGTAGTGTGAGACGAGTGTGAGTGATACACTTTGTAATCACTTTGATAATAGTGATTTTGTTTGGTTGCCGCCCGTGGACGTAGGAGGACTTCTCCGAACCACGTAAATATTGTGCCTCATTTGTTATTTACTTTGTGGGTGTGTGGGTTTCTAAAGATCCCCGTTCCGCCTTTGTTTTTCAACAGTTGGTGCCCAGTAGTAGCGCATGGCTACCTTATAAATCAAACACAAGTCCCACATCTACCCGATGTGGGATTGGGGTATTACAGTAATTCTCCTTAATTAATCATTAAAACTATTTCTTTGCCAATCCAAAAAGAGAAAAGAAAGAAGAATCCTAAGATATGGTCTCCCATCGCTTGGTCGTTGTAGGATAGCTTATTCATATACATCTCTTGGAAAATTACCAGTAGTTGCTGATCTTAGGATAGGACTGATAAAATGTTGTCGATGTTAGTAGGCCTTTGATTTCAACTCTAGATCTTCGTTCTATCTTCATGTTTTAAGTCTGAATATTCTTTTTTCATCGGCATTTTGTGCAAAGGCATTGGATCATATAGTGGAAGAAGCAGAAGAAAGGAGTGGCAAACTGACTTATAGTCCTGGGCGTTTCATGAAGCAACCTGCTGTTATACGATCTTTTAGCATAAGATTGAGCAGGTACTTCTGAGATTTCTATGGTTAGTTATCATTTTCGTCCCTATGTTCACTGCATTAATAATTATACATATCTTGATATTTACTTATGCATTAAATACTGTACACCTGTTACTTTACTTTTCTATTCTTATATGGACATGGGGATATATGTATGCTTAAAAGTTTATTGTTGTAGCCTTGAACTTCTTTTAATTGAATTATTGGTTGATTTGTTTTAGGGTTTTCAATAATGCTATCAATGGCTTCACTGAGGATAAGTGGTTGCTAATAAACCATGATCCAGCTGAAAATGTGATAGTATCTACTAAAACAACCAAGAACTTCAGCACTAACTGGAATTGCAGTAATGCCCTTCCCTCGTGTGAAGGAATCCTGTGTGTAAAAGCTTCCATGCTGCTCGAAGTGAGTTGTGAAATTGTCACTCTACTGAATAACTCTCTATAATCATAATTTTAAAATTTTATCATGTTCCTAGTACTGATGTTTTAGCACCACCCAGCATTTTATTCCTTGGGCTATAAACACTAATGAGATTTGAATTACTTGAGCTGATGATGTGAAGCCACTATGGATGTGGGATGCAACATCTTTTTGATTATTGAATTCTGCTTCAGCTTAGAATCCAGCATAATGTTATGGCATGCATGTCATGTATGTTATGAAGTACAAATCAAAACAGGTACAATCACACTACATCATAAATCTGAACACCAGCAGTCCAATAGGAACACTAATGCTATTGTCTTGAAAGCATTCTAAGTATGCTATTTAGTGATGCCTGTGCCCCGTTGACTGTTAGCAGCAGGAACAAATGTGGCTTTGGGTCACAACAATGGTACGAGTTACGCTTAAGCTTTAATGATCATCTCACGTATGGAGTGGAATATGCTATAAAAGAAGCGATGGGAGGTGCAGTTTTGATGAAGGAAGGGGCTGGTATGGTTTTGGGTTGTGATTAAAAGTGGCATCTTTTGTGACATTGCTGTCTCACCTTGTCTGCTGTTAAAGGGTATGTCGAGAATAGTTACTAGAGCTTCTGGGATTGTTGTGGAAGTGGATTTAGAGGGAGTTGGTAGATAATATGCTTACTTGTAGTATTTGAGAGACTGGGGTCAAGGATTGGGAGTATGTCCCATCTTGAAGGCAGTCTCTTGGCATCACTGTTATTTGGGGCAAGTGTTTTGCCCCTAGCAAGAAGTTGTTTGTGGGTCTTTTCCTTTGTTTGGCCTTCTAGATATTATGTGCAGTGGTGATTGGTGGTTTAATTTGGCTTATGGCCCTAACTAGTCTATGGAGTGTAAGTCATTTTGGCAGGAGCTCTAAGATGTGGCTACAATGCGGGGGTCGATTTTGAGTGGTGGGTGATTTTACTACATTGGAGTCTCTGCTGAGAAGGTTGACTGACTGCCAGTATAGAGTCGATAGTTGAATTTGGGAGTGTTATCTTTTTTTTTTTTTTTGATAATAGAGACATCATGCTTTCTAATGTGCACTTTACTTGGTCATTGTTGGGATGAGTGGTGGCTACTTGTATTGACATATTCTTGTTCATATACTATGATTATTTAGTGATTATGTTGTCATTGTTGCAACACTGATAATTGTTGACATAGTGTAGAGAAGAATTATAAAGGTAGTGATTATGTTGACTTTTTCGGCAGACTGATAACAGACATTATCATTTTGTGTTAACGATTAGGAACTGAAACTACTTTTCCTTGACAAGCTTTCTACTAATCTTCATCGATGCTTCTCAGCTACAAAAAAATGTCTTTTGTGTTCATTTTCCAGAATGTTTCCCCTATGCTGGTTCAGTTCCTAAAGGATCACCGCTCCGAGTGGTGGGAGTTTAAAGTTGATGCTCATGCTGAATCATTGAATTATCGCTCACTAGCATTTCCTGGAGTTGACACACGTTTTTGTGAAGATGGCGTACAGCTTGGCAATGGAAGAGGGAAGGATGAGGTTTGGTTATGTTGAATTGCATTTTCCTATGCATCTTATCTGGCACTTGTGATATAGCATCATAACATTTTCCAGATGTTATGATATAGCATCATAAAATGTTTTTTATAAAAAAAAATACATTTTCCAGATGGATCAGATTGCATACTGTTGCCTAAAGTTTCATCCGGTTCTTTTTGTTTGTCTTATGTTTCAGGATTTTATAGTAATTGGTAAATAGAATGGTAGAAGTTAATTGATACTCCCTCCATCCACTCAATGTGCCCTGGGGACGTACCACTCATAGAGTCATGTCTGGAAGATTAAGCTAATTCACCTTTTGAGTGTCCAAATTTCTTTATTACAATAACCTTATAATTAGGAAAACTGTTTTGATTCTTAAAGTTAAGGTTAAAATTATTTTAATTCTTAAACTGTATGGCTCTCAAACGTGGAGTCTTTACAGCAGAGGCCAGAGCGAGTACATATTATGTAGTCCGCTCTTTCATATCCCACTGGAAATGGTTTGACTCAACTTCCAGTGGATTGTGCAATTATCTACGTTTCGTATTCAATATATGCTGAACTTAGAGGAGTGGAATTATTTAATTTAGTAATTTTTTTTTACCTTGCTGCAACTTTAGTTTATGCTTGTCATAGAATATAAGGATGCTCATACTTCCACGTGTCTTATGAATCCTAGATACTGGAAGTTATTCGACTAAAAGGCCAGACTCCGCACCAAAACCGAGCTTTGCCACCACAGAATGTATGTCTTTTGCAGGTGGTCCTCCTCACCTTGTCAAGATGATAGTTATATATGCACTATTTATTCTTGAAATTTGGTCTAAATATGCTGATGTTTTATTATCTGGAGCAAGACGGAATTCTTATATGTTCCTGCATATGTACCAATAAATTATAAAGATGCACATAGTTAGCTAATTACAGCATAAGTACGGAAAAAAAAAGGACCTTAAATAAACCTCTAGCTTTAAACTTTCAGTAATGTGCTGTTGAGAAAAAATGATATTACAATCGACATGCTATTTGGAGCAGATTTGTGAATCCCATTTCTTTCTCCATGCTAAAATGAGTGTCAGTATTGCAAATTGGCACTTAAATCAACAAATTACGATATTTCCAAGATTGCCCCTATTGACAAAATAGTTGATAGCAAGTTTAAAGCATTTTAAGTCTCCAACACATGGGGTGTTTCCGGTGGGGTTAGATTGGAAAGTTTGAGCGGAAGTACTTGTATGTCCGAATGTGGGTGCTCTCTTCAGGACATACAAAGTGGGAAGAATGACATGGGGAGAGAGTAGTAATTAGAGATGTTAAAAAGGCCGGAAACTGTAGGGTCGACCCTATTAACCGGAAACATGAAAGGGTTAGGGTTGGAAAAATCTAACCCGTTTAATAAACGGGCTAAGCGGGCTGGTCCTATAGTGTTGCGGGCAAAGCGGGTTGGGCTATCGGGTTCTAGGGCTAGCCCGCGGGCTAGAAGCTTTTGGCTAAAATAAGGGTTCAAAATGTTAAAATTGAGATTTGAATCCACAACCTCTCAAGAGGATAAGAACTTATGGATGACCCCTTACACCATTCAATCATCCTGACTTGTTTGTTTTAAATTCAAATGCGCAATATATATTATCATTTCATTTGGTAAACCAATGTCTATCCCCTATTAGCTTTGTGATGATGTATGTGTATTTGATGAAAGTCAAACCCAAATATGGTCGTAAGTACAGTTCTAAGACATATAAGTTTCCAAAATTGGTCAAAATGAGATTTTTGGATACATAATTAGATATGTTAAAAGAGTCGAGAACCACATGGTTGACCCTGCTAATCGGGAATCGGAAAGGGTTAGGGTCGGGAAAATGCAACCCGTTTAAATTTTGTGCTAAACGGGTTGACCTTAGTATTATATTTTACTATTTGATTAAAATATTTGATTGTATTAACTTCTTACCAACATTTATTTTATGTTATTTTATTATTGTAGATGAAGAGGATAATGATGTTGAAGAAGATACTTTCTCAAAAGAAAACTCGATTTCATGTTTTTAATTCGTATTGTTAATCGTTGTCACTTATCCGCCAATATGTTTGTTACTTAATTTCGATTTTTTGATTTAAATAAGGCATCATGTGTTAATAGGGCTGGCCCTGTTAAACCGTATCCTACAGGGTTAGAGTTGTGATTTGGTAAGTTCAGTGACTTGAATAGTCTTATTGTGTCAGAAAGTTTACTTAAACCTCCAAGGATGTGCATTTTGTTGAAGCATGATATAATTAGGTACTCTTATCTAACAACTTACAGTTTTACATGAGTAGGTAATTACCTAACATGATATATGAGCTATGGTTTGGAGACGTCTTGACGAGAACCCAAGATCTTTCTAGATAGGTTACGCGGTGAATGACACCTTGACCCAACGCTATCAAAAAAAAATAAAATTCAACCCTCTGTATTGTGATTGACAACACAATTGGGATGAAATACATTGATAAGTCTAGGGTTTGAAACAATAACCGACACACGAATGATTGAATCAAAAATCACTCAAGAACGACACACGCACTTTTAGAGAAAACAATTATCAAACTTGACTCTGTATTATACAATGTTTAGAGGCCTTGAAATAGGCTACAAACCCTAAAAGAATAATAAAGAAACCCTAAAACAATACCTAAAATAACTAAGTTAAATAGTAGTAAATATGGAAACAAAGACCTAATTAAAAATATAAAAAAACCCTAAATTTTCAGCCAAGGCAGCAGCAGCTTTCTCAAGCTTTGCAGAATTTACACCTGACCCCCCTGAAGTTGTAGAATCATTATTCCAGCCTTCTAACTTGCCCTAAAGCTCCAATCTTGCCACATAGGTCCCTCCATTTGTGAAATCAGCCCTAGGGTCCTTGAGATCACATCAAGCCTTGTGTGCAATTCTCCCACTTGCTTTTGCCTTTCCCACCTCCCCTCCCCCCACCCGGTCTGGATATTGTTGGTGTAGAAATTGTCCCCTTGTTTGGGTTGTGATGCACTATCCCTCCATGTGTCAGCGGGAGTTCACATGTGAGGCGGAGTGTGAATCATCATATTCATTTTTGGGCCCTCTCTCTATTAGCCTAATCTTTTAGATTAGTTGCTGCCTTAAAAATTTAAAGTCGAGATCTTTTAGTAGCTATATGATTTTCATCAACTTCAGTAACTACAAATCTCAGCTCGATGTCAAGCTTAAAAAGTGATGACAGGGAAAAGCAATGACCATTAAGCTTTAGAGTCTTATGTTTATAGGAAAAAGAGCTGTTTCTCTTACTCTTCACTTTATGTTAGCATGCTTACTCCGGAATCACACATTCCTGTCTGATCATCTCTAAATCATCAGTTGAATTGAAATGAGGCATATCTGTGCAAGTGCCTTAATCTAAAGTTTGTAATGTTCTTGATATCACATTTCAAGTTAAGACTGCTGAGATAAGAATTCCGACTTCTTCCGTGTACTTACTCTCACCGTAAGAAGCTCAACATTATTTGTGTTTAGTATGGAGATATGCTTCATCAAAATCTATGCTTATTCACATCAAATTTGATCAGCCCTTTTCTTTGCTTCTGAGCTCTAATAAGTGTTTGCAGGGTAAAATAAATGGTCAAGCTCCACAGACAATGAACCTGGCTTCGGGTTCGGCTGGACCCTCATCTTTATCCACTGGCTCATGCTCAGTGTTGATTGTTGCATTTCAATTCCCTTTTGAGAGCCATCTTTTGGATTATGTTGCTAACATGGCTCAGAAATACGTTGGCAATGTACTTTCATATGTGCGAAATGTTGGGAACACAATGACACCTTCTAGATCGATCCCACATGTGGAGCCAGATCTAACTTCTGGATCTCCTACCACTGCTACCCTTGCTACTGACATCTGCCAAAGCGATAGGTAAGTCAAGTGTAGTATATATGCACATGGTGATTTAAATGTCAAGACTACTTCGAAAAAAGACCCTTGGATTTTATTTTTAGCCTTTAACAATCAAAATTCAGCAAGAGAAACTGTCTCAAATCGTTGATCCTTAACAGACAGCTGTGATAGCTCTCTAATAGTAATATTAGTGGTGGTTTCGAAAATGTTGTAGACATATGATCTTTAATTCATTCCATGCACATCAGACAGTTATTTGTCTCATTTGACAAAGTTGGATGATGATATAATATTGTTAAATTTTTTGATTACCTAATGTAACCTTTTTCCTTTTCTGTTTTCAGATTATGGTTTGGTGAAGAGTTGCTAAGGCTCGATGCCCTGAGTGGAGAAGTAGCATTAGAGCATCTATTGTATCATAAGGATGCTATATTTTGCTGGTCATTGAAGGTATGATAAAATTCTGTAGGTCACACATTTGTATATGTTTCCTTATAAAGCCATACCTGGTGACACAAGGTAAGAGCCCTTTTGTCTGAATAGAAGAGATCCTGACTCTCGCCGTCTTAATTTACCTTTGGTGCAGATTTCTACATCTGAACATTTTTTTTCAAGTTTGTTTTCAAGACATTACTTCTTCTGGCAGGAAAGAAGCTACCATATATTCTTTCCCATATTGAAGCATATACTCATTAAAGGAAATCTATATACCTAAAATACTTGATACTTGTATTGCTTATTAATTTCTTTCATGTTTGGAATAAAATGCTTCTTTGAGAAACTCACTTCACCCAAATATAGCTGTTCCCTAATTTGATTAAAAAAAGAGAAGAGTGCGCTTTTTTATTGTTATTTATTTTGATGATAATGACTACTATGAGTTAGTTTTATTCTTGTCCCTAAAATTTGACATTTTTAGTTATTCGTTTTAGCAAAAGTGTCGTAATATGGGGACGGAGGTAGTATCACGTTTCGTATTTGGGGAACCATTGAAATATATGCATCTTTTCTGTTAATTTATGAACAATCTGATGTCAAGGAAGTTAATACTTACCTCATCGTTTACAGCCTGTACAAATTTGCCTATTTGCAAACCAAGCTGCTTACAACATGCTGGATGCCTCGCTAGTGACTTTGCATGACGTTGATCCCGATCAAATCTTTGGCCAGTCTCTTCAAGAGGGATTAAGCACAGTAATGAAACAGGTAGTTTGTTTATAATTTAAATAGGATTCCCCAAGTAAAGGCTGTTTGGAAACCTTTGCCTGACCCAATTTTATTCACTTTCAAGAATATTTCTTTTATTTTTTAAGTTGGTGAGCTCAAAAATGTATCCTAACATCATATACACTCTCTGTCGCAAAATAAGTGTCCAGACTCCACGTGCGTTTCCTTTAAAACCATCAAATAGAATCAGTGAGGCCATTTCATTTTCTATCTTACAATTAAAAAGGGTATTATAGACTTTCGATGAAAAAACTCTTTTTAAAGAGAAAGGGGAATTATTATTTTGGGGCATCCCAAAATGCAATAGGGGACACTTGATTTTGGGTCGGAGGGAGTATTCATCGGAGAAGCAAGAATTATTAGATCTGATTTTCGCTAAAGATTACTTCAAATGGCTCTAGCTAACAACATCCACTTCACTAAAAGTTGTTGGCTTAATCAGTTTATGCACTTTAAGAGGCTCTCATTCCATTTAAGGGTGTTCTGGAGTTGGTCCCTGCTTGAACTGTATGCCAATACTTTCTATGATATAAGTTTTTCTAAGCATTCCAGAAACAACATGAGACCCACAATGAAATTTGAAATAGTAACAATATTTGTGGGTACTAATTTATTGCTCATACAGTCATACTTATCAAGAAAAAAAAAATATATATATATATATATATATATATATATCTCAAGTTTTTGGCCACAATTTTGGGAGAAATGGTAAACTTGTCATATTTGACATGTATGTCTTCATGTGTGGAGATACGAATTATGGTAAACTATAAAGACCAGTAAACTTGTCATATTTGACATGGATTTGGTTTCTATAAAGACAGTAGGATTTTGCTTCATGGAAAGCCATGTAATTTGACTACTGTAATATCCTCAAATTTTTGGTTATGTATCAAATCAAGATTTAGTTAGCAAAGATAGTCTAAAAGTAGATATAGGAGCTTTTAGGAGTACTTATACATCCATGTTTCATATTTCTATTTAGATATTATTTATAGGGCCGTGTACTCTTTCTTGGATTTTGAAAGTCGCCTTGTTTAAGACCAACATGTCTATGTTGGCACTCAACACTAGCGTCCATGACTGCAAATCATAACTGTGTGGGCTTATTGAATAGGCACACACTCTCCTTAATGTTGGAGGGAGTATTTCTCTTGGGTGATTCTGTCCCAATTACATTAAGCCCTTAAACATGAAATTCTGAAATGGTAACCAACTACATACTTCTGGATCAGAAAATTCTGAGCACAAAAGTCTTCCAGTTAAATATGTGAAGTAACCATATGGACCTAAGATATTGAAGTATGCTTAATGTTTCTAGTGCAAAAAGGTTCTCTCATCAATGATTCTGGGGCTCACAAACCTCCTTCCCTGCAGGGATATGCTATACTTACAGGTGGAATCTGCATGTCATTAGAGGGGAACTCTGTTAGATATGACCGACTCGTCATGTGGACAGTTGAAGAAGGGGCAGGTGCTCCAAAACGTCTCGCCTTTGCCTTCAGAAACTTGTCCAAGTAATATTTCCCTTTTTAGGTATGATTAGGAGTAAATGTGTTTAGTAGCATTACTAGAGATGCCAAATTTATCTTCCGCCAATCACATTCAGAGTTGCATGGTGATCTTACCACTCAGCGGGACATGCTCTACAGCTTATGTTTGAAATGTATAGCAAGAAACTGATACGAAGTGAATGTACAATACAACTAATGTACAATACAACCATTAGTGTACCTTATAATTAGATGCTACAATCGTCCACCCATCTTTTGAAACATTTGGTTTGCACAAATGTTTGTGCTCCTGTGTGTTTGATTCACATCCTTATTGTGTTTTTCTGTTAGGATTGAAAAGAAAAGGTTGGTTCTAACCCAGTTTTCCCTTTATAGTACCCTCAGTTTCCATGTTGAGATTAGTGTACTATAAGAAGTACAGTGTTACAGACAATGGCAGACGATGACGATGAAGATGACAAGTGTGAACTCTGTTTATGACGATGTGGAAGTCGGAGGTAATTGCCTTTTCCTGATCTCTCCTTGATCACTAGTTTGAATTTTGCATTTGATTCCACACTTAAATCTGTGCCTGGAGTCTTTGAATTCTGGCTGGGTTCAGCAGAGGAGTGTCTGATTCATTCAATTCTTTGGTGCTTCATTCAAACTTTTCTGTAATCACTCTACTTCCTAGAATGCAGGAATTTTCACATGAAATGAATAATACAGCACAGTTACTCCCTCCATTTCTAAACGTGTCTTCTTACGTATATTAAGAAAAGATAATTGACTATTATAAATATTAAGATGAAGCGTATTTTTCAAATATACCAATGTGAGAGTGAAACCATCAATTAAAGTGTGAATCAAATCATGTATACTTGGTGGAAACAGACTCGAATGGTACCCATCGCCCATCGTGGCAATACGAAGTAATGATTTGTGGTTATGACGCACTTTGCTAGGATCCTTTTGTCTTACACTTTTCGTGAAGGGAATAAAGTGGCAGATCGTTTGGCAGCTCACGCTCAGGATGTTCAGGCTTCTTGGCTGTATGATTCTCTCCATCAATGTCCAAGCAGTGTTCGTAGAGCCTTTAGTGAAGATCCTCTAGGTTTTTATAGCTTTCCTAAACAGCAGTTTCTGTCGGGCTATATGTTTTGGCTATTGTATTTCCTTTTAGGTTTGACTCTTTTGTCCCCCTATATTGTGGAAGGCTTCGGTTTGTTTTTCTGTCTTCTATTAATAAAATCCGCACGTTACCGTCCATGTTACCTAGAAAAAATTTAAAAAATTGTAAAGATAACTTCTAAAAATGAAAATATTATAAAGTTGACAATTTTTTTTGAACGACCTAAAAAGCATTTTGTTCTTAGAAGATTGTCATGTTTGACCCGATATACATATTAAGAAAAATATAATTGAATTTATTTAAATATTAATATAATGTGTATTATATTCTCTAAAGATATTCATGTTAAAGTGAGACTTCATCAATTAAAGTGTGAATCAAGAGCAATGCTTGAGTGCACTTAAAACATGCTTGACATATCATGGTTGATCAAAACATTATGAAAAGATGACCCACAAATTACTTAATAAACCATAACATGTCAAGTGTGTTTTGAGTGTACATTGAGTGCATATAGCGTAATTCGTGAATCACATCAAGGGGAAAATGGTAAAAGTAGTTTCACAAAAAAAAATTAGAAAGTTGTTTTTTTATTCTTTGAAACGGTTTAAACAAGAAAGATAAATTCTTTTTTTCAGGAACAAATGTAATACCCCATTTTTGCACCTGTGCACCGCATTTTTTTTTCCAACTAAACTATACATAAACAAAATGAATAAGAAATAGATCAATAGAAGTGATTTCAGCTATTCAAGAAATGTTTCAGTTTTTGTGCTCATTTACCATGTATCAAACATAGAGATATTACTCGGTCCAGCCATAGCAGTTTCAGTCCAACCTTAACGTTTCCGTCCCAGCATATGTTCGGTTTAGTCGGTTAGCGCTATTATCCTGTCAAAAACCTAAAGGTTTCGACCTGGCCCTGACGGTTTCGGTTCAAACCTGCGATTTCCAGCCAATGATTAAACTTGTACTTTTTTTCCCAATTTCAAGGCTTGTACGTTTATTTCAGTGTATTATACATGTCCCGTATATTATATTAACTATATTAAAGCTGTTAACCAGTCCAACCCTAACGGTTTTCGGTATTATACCCGTCCTGTATATTACTAACTATACTAATCCGTATGTAAGTTGACTTTCGGTTCAACCCTAACGGTTTTTGATCTAGCTCTAACGGTTTCGGTCTCTAAACGGTCCATCTAGAATTTCAACCCTAACGCTTTTGGTCTCGCCAGTCAAAAACCTAACAGTTTTGGTTCGAACCTGCGGTTTTCGACCCAATTAACATCTCTAATCAAACATATAATTAATTTGCTATATATTTAGTGGATGCCCACTACTATCGGGCATCAACCTTTCCATATACTTTTGTGGTAGGTTTGGATGACCTAAATAGAGGTGCTTAGTGTGAGTAGTTCATGCGTAACGAACCAAGCTTTCAAGCTCAGGCATTATATTTCAGCACAAAATTTATTTTTGTAGGTAAACCAATTACAAAAATGTTTCTTCTCAGTTTCTATCTTTTGTAAAGAATCATATCTAGTTTTTTTTAGTCATTCCTTTAGTTGTATTAATATTATATTTGAGTGATAATGTTATAAATGTAAAATGTTAGTAACCTTTTTTTAGATATTAATGTGGTGTATTCATTACATACATTTCTTTTGCAATTCAAAGAGTTTATTTATACTTCTTTCACCCAATTTTTCTTAAACTATATAGAAAACAAGTAAAACCATATTTCCTTCCTCCAAATTAAAGAGGCAAATATTTATTTTTGTTAATATCAATTTGATGAAGATTTAATTATTTGACAAAAAATCATAAAGCACGTGAATTATAGGACTTTTAGTGTAGTATTCAAATGTTGACTTTTATTTACTCTAACTAAATAAAAAATATATTAATATTCATCCCACACTTGGTCACCGAAAAAGGCAAACTATACTATTTTAGTGATCCTCTCGTTCACTAGAAAAAAAAAAGGGTCCACTTTTTATAATGGTTAGACATGAGATAGTATCAAATTGTCCTCACGGGCTTAGCTCAGTTGGTTAAGTGTTAGTAGCTTTGAATACAGGACCAAGGATCGAGTCCTAGCAACCGCAGTGTGAGAGTTTCATCCTCTTGTGAAGGTAGCTCCTTGTAGGTACTAGACACGGGTCCTCTTAGCTATTTAGTCGCTGAGTTACCGTGATTTTCCCTCTCATATTCTCATGGGGCTGGGGTGTGGGAACTCTCGGGGGGGAGAGTTTTCCCTTTTTGGATACGAGATAGTATCAAATCAATAATTAAACTACATTTATTAGTTTTAAGTAATCAATTTTCAGTCATGAACTTATAAATAAGATTTTAATTTGAAATTAATATCAAAATTAAAAAATAACTTACTAAAAATAAATTATCATAAAGAAAACAATACAAATTCGAAAATAAACACAAACAATCAAAGAAATAATTAATCAAAATTTTGTTTGGTTTAGTACGTATGTGTGTGTGTGTGTGTGTATTATGACTAAATTAAGGACCTAAATTATGCATATCAGATGATCCAAAAGTTTAGAATAGTTAATAAATATTATATAATACATTATATAATAAAAAAATAAAAATATATAGGTTAGTTTGGTTCGGTTCGGTTCAGTGGTTCCGATATACACCCTTAGTTACAAGAGTAGCAACTGATGTGGTAGATTAACCACAATATTCACGAAAAAGGATTATAAGAATGTATTAAAAGAATAATGATAAATGATTTTTTTATTTCAAACTATTTTATAATATCATTGTAGAATTTATTTTTTTATGTATTGTGAAACCTTTTGTTTTATTATTCCCTTAGTTTTCAAATTATTTTCTACCTTTCTTTTTTCATTCGTTTTAAATAATTGTCCTATTTTAAAACATTTCCTTTTAAGAAAACACTTTTATCACTTTACCGTTACTTTTTCTACCTACTTTAATTATGACCACATACTCAAAGGGTATTAAAGGAAACCAACACATTTCACCGATATTTATAATCTAGTCAATTCGTTTTTCTTAAACGGTGTGTCGTGTCAACTCAGACAATATTTTGAAAACGGTGGGAGTATTTTTTTTGTGATTAATTGAAGGAAAAAATTGGTGAACTGATCCGCCTAACGCATAACCCATGATGGATTGGATTGAGTTGAAAATATCCAAGTCAGTCCTCACCCCGAATGACAAGGTTTAGTAGACTGTAGGTAGAGCTGTCAAAGTGGGTTGACGGGGTAGGTCAGCTCACAACCCACCAAAATTCATCATTTGGTGGGGCGGGACGGGCCTGAAAATTGCTAACACAACCCAAGCATCGTGGGTTGTGGGTTAGGAGGGTCAACCCACTAAAAAATTTCTCCACAATTTGTCACAAAAAATAATAATTTTAGCAAAAAAAAAAATTCTACTATTATATTCTAAATCGTATTTTTGAACAACATTCTCTATTATTGATTGTGTAAAAAGGAAATCAAAATTATTTTATTATTATTCTCTTTGTACCTTCTTATAATTTATATTTTCATCAATATTGTAGCTAATCTACCTTATTTTTTTAAAAATGTCATTTTTTAACGAATTCATAATCATTTACTTATATTTAAGATTTCACAAATAATTTCACCCTTTGAGCGAGAGAATTTAAACTTATAACTATTAAACATGTGATTATCTTTTATTATTTTATAACATGACGTGCTCAACCTGTTTGACACATTTCTTAGTAGGCTTATATTTTCCCAACCCAACCTACCTTTTTAGGTGGCGGGCGGGTTAGCCCAACGGACTCAACTCACTTTGATAGCTCTAGTTGCAGCCTCTTGCCCCACCAGTCCAATTTGACAATTTTAATTCTGTCAATTTCTCGTGAAGTCAAGTTGTCCCTGCTTCTAGATTATGTTTCTCCAAGAAACAAGAGAAACAAATAATGTTTCTACTCTCACCGTCACCATGGTCCCACCAATTTTGATGGTAGATGGTCCCTTCAATTTCAATATCATTGATAATTAATACAACACATGAAATACTTAATGCAACACTTTTTAAAAAAATTGGATCAAATTGCTCTTTGCCCATTTTATAATTAAATGAAAAAAAAAAAAAGTGGGCTAGGGACTACCAAGGTAGCAATCGATGTGGGTTGGGCTAGGGGGACTGCCCAGGTAGCAGTCCCGGTTGGGCTGGGGTAGGGACTGGGCAAGTAGGAGTTCCTAAGGGTTGGGCTGGGAGAGGGACTGGGCTAGTGATAGTCGGTATGGGTAGGGTTGGGGAGGGACTCGGCAGTGGGTAGGGGGTGTGGGTTTGGCTGGGCGGTGGCAGGACGGAGGCTTGGCAGCCGGTGGTGGCAGGGCGGAGGGGATGTACGGTAGGTGGTGGCCGTCGGTGGCAGTGTTCAATTTTTTTTTGTTTTAATTTTGTTATATGTGACTAAGGATAGTATAGTATTTTCACAACTAAAAGTGTTGTATTAGGTATTTAGTTTCCTCCAATTTCTGAGGTAATTACCTTATAATTAATAATATACTTTTTCCATATTTTACATATAACTAGAAATCCCCACCAATCATTTGTTAGACTCATAAATGTACTTCCTAGTTGCTAAAATCACTATGATTTTCCTATAAGCTCCCGACCTTATGTATAGATAACATGATAATTTTCCACTCAATAAACCATTTTATAGGCTTTTAACTAAATAATTCATGCATGAATAGTTGAGGGAGTGCACGCTAACTCTATTCATATATTCATGAAGTTCATATTGAACATGATTAAACTATACCATCAAGGTGTCATATAAATGTCATTTATATTTTGTTGGAAAAAGCTAACTACCATAGATAAACGTGAACCACATTCATAACTACATGATTTTTTATTTTATTTTTTGTTTTCCAAGATATCCCATGCCGAAAGTTCAAGACTAATCATCGGGTCAGGTAGGACACAAGGACGGTAAATCGCAATACCAAGTTTAGAGTTGTCAATGTGTGTTGGCGATGGCGGGTCAACCCACAACCCACTATAACCCGTCATTTGGCGAGACGAAACGAGCCAGCCCACAAATGTCACATGCCTGGAAATTGTCAACCTAACTAAACCCATCATGGGTTGTGGGTTAGGTGGGTCAGCCCACCAACTTTTTTTCCAATTAATAATAATAATAATAAATAACACAAAAAATCTCACAATTCAATAAAAAAATTATATTTTCTACAATTATATTCTAAATATCGTTTTTAACAACTTTCTCTAATATTAATAGTATAGAATGAGAAAAAAAAATAGAAATAAAAAACCATTTTATCATTTGTATGTTCTTATAATATTTTTCCGTAAATATTGCGGTTAATCTACCTTATTATGACTTCTGAGATCTGTTGTTTCTATAATTGTCACTTTTTAATAAATTAAAAATCATTTACTAATATTTCAGATATAAAAAAAATCTCACATTTTGAGAGAAAAAGATTTAAACTTATAGTTTCAAACTTATGTTATTTGTAGCTAGTATATGGCAGGCCAACCCGACTCAACCCGCTTGACCCACCTTTTGGTGGGTTCATATTTTCTTCCCACCTCTTTTAGGTGGCAGGGCGAGCTAGCTCAACGAACCTAACCTGTTTTGACTACCCTAACTAGGGGTGTAAGTTTGAATCACTGAATCACGGAATTGAATCGGTAGGTTTGGTTCGGTTTTGATGTAGGACGGTTCGGTTCATGTTTTAAAATGTAATAAATCGGTCGATTCGCGATTTTTGCTTCAGAACCGAATCGAACCGAATCATCATATTAAAATATGAAATATATGATTTTATATATATACTCCCTCCGTTCCAAAATTATTGTTCTGCTTTCCTTTTTCGTCCGTCCCAAAATAAATGTCTTGTTTAAAATTTTCCTTTTTAGAATAACACTTTTACCACTTTACCCTTACTTTTTCATTTTATTTTCATTATGAGTCACATACACATGAGTTTTAACTAAACTACATATCAAACTAATATTAAGGCAAAACACACCTTTGGGCCACTGTACTTTTCAAAAAATTGCAATTAGGCCACTGAGACGTCAAAATTTTTGGGATGGCCACTGTACCAGATTTATCTTGCACGTTAACCCTTTTTTGGATGGACGTTAAGTTAGGTTAAATGTCTATTTTGCCCTCATCTTCATCATCATCACTGTCTTCAGACAAAGTAACCCAAATCTGGGTTTTAAAACTCATATCTGGTTTACAAAGTTTCCCGCTATAGTCCTCTACATTTTGAGCCAATGTGGTCCAATAAGCCCCACACCTCTCCTCTATTGCCTCCTTCTTCTTACCCGATTCCAAATCAGCCGGCGTCAATTCCTTAGCCATGATCATATCAAAAACCCCCATTTTCTTCTCCACATTATGCATATTAAAGCTACTGTAATGCTCCAACAATCCATCGAATTCCTTCAACAACAAATCCTGCCCTTTTGAATTCCATCGTCATTAGAGCCCAAATCATCGTCCTTGGGTGAGCGGAACGAGAAGAAGTAATGTGAATCATCGAGTTTGACAGCAGCCTCGTCCTTGGCCAAAGGCCATTGGATCTCGTCAGCGACCCTAGCCAAATCACCCAACAAGCGTATAAAAGGACACCCACCTGAGCAGACCCCAGTTGTGTGCAAAGTGTAACACCTTCTGTCCAGATCTGAAAAACATGCATAATGGAAGGGATGAGCCAATTTAAGCCATGGCGCACTCGCAATCTCCAAATGAAAAAGATGTGATATTGATTCCCTAGCTGGACTGATCGTGCAACAAACGCAGCGTGACACCACAGGCACATGACGAGTGTGGAGTCTAAGATCCACTGGAAGGGCTTCATAATACCGCTTCCAACCAAATGCACTAGTCTTAGTCGGGATCCAAGCTTGCCAGATTCCCCCCCCCCCCATGGCAAAGCAAGACTATGAATGCGGCAATAATCCCAGTATGCCTTAGTATCAAAAAGGCCGAAAGTAGTCAAACTGAAAATGGGGAGAGAAAGAGAGAGAATATGTTGTCTGGAGGTTGTTGATGAAAATGGAGGTTTTTTAGAGAGAGAAAAGACTGAGGGATTAACGGATCACTGGGCGTGATCTGGGTTTTAAAACTTTGTAAACAGATCTGAGTTTTAAAACACAGATCTGGGTTACTTTGTCTGAAGACAGTAATGATGATGAAGATGAGGGCAAAATAGACATTTAACCTAACTTAACGTCCAAACTTAACGCCCATCCAAAAAAGGGGTTAACGTGCAAGATAAGTCTGGTACAGTGGCCATCCCGAAAATTTTGACGTCTCAGTGGCCTAATTGCAATTTTTTGAAAAGTACAGTGGCCCAAAGGTGTGTTTTGCCTAATATTAATAGTCTAGTCAAATATGTTTTCTTAAACCATGCACCAAGTCAACCAAAACCAAATTTTGATACATATTTGTTATTATTCATGAGTCTCAAATGATCATCTCCAACCATAGGTATCAAAATGAAGGGTATTAAAATTACGTGTGGTACTAAGGGATGTATCAAATTTGGTACCTTCTTTAGTAATACACCTAATTTTGATATCTTTTACTTTAACCATTAGAGGACCTAATACTCTTACATAGGTATCAAAATTTGATTTTGACTCCACCTTTGGACTTGCCCTAACTATATAATTATACAACTATATTTATATTATATTTAACTTAAAGTGTTAAAGACCAACCAAATTCACTCCTACGGCAAACCCTATTCCAGACTCCCAATATCTCAACTTCCCTAATTTAATTTCTCTCTCTCTCTCTCTCTCTCTCTATCTATCTCTCTCTCTCTCTCAATCGCAGAACAAACCCTAGAATGGTAGAAGTCCTCGCAGCAGCCGTATCTCGCAGTCGCACCTCTCTTGCAAGGCTCTCTCCCATAGATCTGCCTTCAATTCTTTTCCCTATCATCTACAACATCTGGTTTGAAAAGAACTTCTTCTTTCAACCTAAACCAATCTTTCTCCAGTATGCCTTAAGCCTCACATTCTCGTACGGTAGAAGTCTTCATCGGAGAATCTTGCCTCGCTTTCGCCGTCTCACTCTCCACTCATTACCAGGATAAGCTTTCGTCGTCTTCTTCTCTCTCACTCCGTCTTCTATGTCATAATTGTCTGATTTCTCTTACTTTATGAAACTTGTACTTTGTTACATGCAAGTGTATCATGTGAGATTTATATGATTACATGCGCGGAATCAAACAGATATGCATCAGAATTGTTCGCTATATGTAAATCCAGTTTTCCAACTATTGCTTTTATCACATTGATTTCTACTATTTCCCTATAAATGACTAGCTTCAACCATTTAAAAGCTCTTGTTGAAACTGTACGCCTGCACCTTCTGCTTTGTATATTGAAAGCTATCAGAATTTCTGAAATAAGCTATGACAATTTCTTTGCTTTTTTATGTTAAGTTGTTAACTAGCCTAACAAATTTTAATTTGTTTTTTTTTTCTATTTAAACCACTGAACCAAACCAACCCAAATCGAACCATTCGATTCGGTTTGGTTCGGGTCCAAACATCATGCGATTCGATTCGATTTGAAAAAAATGGAACTTGAAGTCGGTCCAGTTTGTGGTTTTGGCCTCAAACCAAACCAGATCGAACCATTACAGTCCTAGCTCCAACCAAGTTGCATTTGCATAACCCATAACTCGAACTAGAGACTTTTAGTTAAGATATAACGGTTCCCTACTAGCTTATCTACGCTTTCCATGCTTGGTGATAAGTTTATGAATGAATGCTTAAAAATGTAAAAAATCTTGAAGAAAATATGTAAAGGCCGGTCATACTTTTGTGTTTGACTATTCAATCAATTGAAAAATAAATAAATAGAAATGAATTAAGGGTCCGTTTGGATGTATTTTTTTTAATTCAATAAATAATGAAATTTTATAGAATTTAAATAACTTAGAATTTGCTTTCAAAATCATAGCAATTCCTTTGTTTAGATAATGTGTGAAATTCAATTGTAATTCTACATTATACATAAAATAAGAGTTTAATCTTGTTTACTATGAAAGTGTGAGTTATCTCTTAGAAATTAATGTATGGACAAAATTAACCTTTCATCTAATAAATCATCCACCATTTATTCAAGGACAAACAAGTAAATTTATCATAAAAAATGATAATGTTTGAAAAAAAATAACTCTAAATTTAATAAATCACTCACCATTAAATAAGGTCAAATAAGTAAATTTGTTATGAGCTCATCAATTACATGAATAATTACAAAAAGAACCCTAAATTTAATAAATTACTCACCATTGAATAAGGCAAATAGGTCAATCCTATTTCTATCTATCTTCTTTACTATAAAAAAGTGTGAGTTGTCTCTTAAAAATTAATGTATGGAAAAAATTAACCTTTCATCTAATAAATCATCCATCATTTATTTAAGGACAAACAAGTAAATTTATCTTTTTTACTATAAAAATGTGAGTTGTCTCTTAGAAATTAATGTATGGAAAAAATTAACATTTCATCTAATAAATCATCCACCATTTATTTAAAGACAAACAAGTAAATTTATCATGATAAAAAATAATATTTGTAGAAAAATAATGTTTAATAAATCACTCCCCATTGAATAAGGCCAAATAAATAATCTATTATTTGCTAATCAATTCCATGAATAATAACAAAAAAATTATCATAATAAATGATAATGACAAATTAGTAAATTATATCTCTATCTATCTATCTATTTCTACTATGAAATTGTGAGTTGTCTCTTAGAAATGAATGTATGGACAAAATTAACATTTTATCTAATAAATCATCCACCATTTATTTAAGGACGAAAAAGTAAATTTATCATAATAAATGATAATGTTTGTAAAAAAATAACCCTAAATTTAATAAATCACTCACCATTAAATAGGGTCAAATAAGTAAATTTGTTATGAGCTAATCAATTACATGAATAATTACAAAAAGAACCCTAAATTTAATAAATCACTCACCATTGAATAAGGTCAAATAGGTCAATGCTATCTCTATCTATCTATCTTCTTTACTATAAAAGTGTGAGTTGTCTCTTAGAAATTAATGTATGGAAAAAATTAACATTTCATCTAATAAATCATCCATCATTTATTTAAGGACAAACAAATAAATTTATCTTCTTTACTATAAAAATGTGAGTTGTCACTTAGAAATTAATGTATGGAAAAAATTAACCTTTCATCTAATAAACCATCCACCATTTATTTAAGGACAAACAAGTAAATTTATCATAATAAAAAATAATATTTGTACAAAAATAATGTTTAATAAATCACTCCCCATTGAATAAGGTCAAATAAATAATCTATTATTTGCTAATCAATTCCATGAATAATAACAAAAAAATTATCATAATAAATGATAATGTCAGATTAGTAAATTATATCTCTATCTATCTATCTATTTCTACTATGAAATTGTGAGTTGTCTCTTAGAAATTAATGTATGGACAAAATTAACCTTTCATCTAATAAATCATCCACCATTTATTTAAGGACAAACAAGTAAATTAATCATAATAAATGATAATGTTTGTTAAAAAATAACCATAAATTTAATAAATCACTCACCATTGAATAATGTCAAATAAGTAAATTTGTTATGAGCTAATCAATTACATGAATAATTACAAAAAGAACCCTAAATTTAATAAATCACTCACCATTGAATAAGGTCAAATAGGTCAATGCTATCTCTATCTATCTATCTTCTTTACTATAAAAGTGTGAGTTGTCTCTTAGAAATTAATGTATGGACAAAATTAACCATTCATCTAATAAATCATCCACCATTTATTAAAGGACAAACAAGTAAATTTATCTTCTTTACTATAAAAATGTGAGTTGTCTCTTAGAAATTAATGTATTTAATGTATTGACAAAATAATAACCTTTCATCTATTATAATCAATCATCCACCATTTATTTAAGTGAGTAAACAAGTAAGGATTTATCATAATAAATGATAAAAAAAAATAATATTTGTACAAATAAGTAAATGTTATAATCAAACATGAATAATTACTCTCCCATTGAATAAGGTGAATAAGTGTCAAAATAAATAATCATATCTAATTTTTTATTTAATCAATTCCCTGGATAAACGAGTAAATTTATCATGATAAAAAATAATATTTGTACAAAAATAATGTTTAATAAATCTCTCCCCCATTGAATAAGGTCAAATAAATAATCTATTATTTTCTAATCAATTCCATGAATAATTAACAAAATAACCATAAATTTAATAATCACTCACCAGTGAATAAGGTCAAAAAATAAATTAATTAATTTCAGATTTAATATTAATTCTAAATCAAATCTCCAAGATGCCTCAAGTGTCCAAGTGTCTATCTTTGACTATATATATATAGGTTTTCCCTCTATTTTTTTTACCAACTAATTTTGAATTATTTTGGTGTACATCTTTTTTAAACCTTTAAAGTGTTGAGGTGGTATCATGTAAGACGGTCTTATGGATCCTTATCCGTAAGACGGAGCCTCATTTAGAAATTCGCGGGTCATAATAAATAAATAATATGTTATAAAAATTCAAAAAATGTATTAAGGTGAGGTGGTTCACTGAAAGCGTATAATGTTTAGTGGTTAACACCTATGTCTAAGGTGCCCCTGCACTTTCAAGGTTTGCCACCGAAATTGTTATGTTTTCCACGCCTTACAGTTTAATCATTTGTCAGCCCCGTTAGCATCAATTGCCTTGAGATACTTGACGGATCTTAATGGACTTTAACAAAATGCTAAATTACATGTTTAAAGCCAAACGTGACACATTGAAAAGACAAAAGTGATATATTTTAAGGTTGAAAGTGACACTATAAAGGGTAATTTATTATAATTCTCATTAAAATATAAAGTAATACTATTAATACTAAAAAGTGACGTTTTTAATAATAACAATTGACAAATTTAATACTAAAAAGTGACACTTTTAATACTAAAAAATGAGAGAGTTATGGTGAAGAGGAATCAAAGAATTAAAAGTGTCACTTTTTAGTATTAAGAGTGTCACTTTTTAGTATTAAAAGTGTCACTTTTTAGTATTAAATTTGTCACTTTTTAGTATTAAGAGTGTCACTTTTTAGTATTAAGAGTGTCACTTTTTAGTATTAAGAGTGTCACTTTTTAGTATTATAAGAGTGTCACTTTTTAGTATTAAGAGTGTCACTTTTTAGTATTAAATGTGTCACTATTTAGTATTAAGAGTGTCACTTTTTAGTATTAAATGTGTCACATTTTAGTATTAAGAGTGTTATTTTGTATTTTAATAAGAATTATAATAAATTTTCATTTATAGTGTCACATTTAATATTAAATGTGTCACTTTTTAGAATTAAGAGTGTCATTTTTTAGTATTATAAGAGTGTCACTTTTTAGTATTAAGAGTGTTATTTTTTAGTATTATAAGAGTATCACTTTTTAGTATTAAGAGTGTCACTTTTTAATATTAAAAGTGTCACTTTTTAATATTAAATGTGTCATTTTTTAGTATTAAGAGTGTTACTTTATATTTTAATAAAAATTATAATAAATTTTCATTTATAGTGTCACTTTTAACATTAAAATGTGTTACATTAAATGTGTCATTATAATAAATTTTCATTTATAAGTCCGTTAGGATCTGTCAAGTATCCCAAACCAATTGACGCTAATGGATGGCTAACGGAGTTGACAAATGATTAAACTGCAAGGCATGAGAATTACAAACATTGAAAGTAGAGGGGGCACCATAGCAAATAGAGGAAATGAGCATTAAAATTTAATTTTGTAGCTGGGGAGTGTCGAACCCTTAACCGCCTTGGGCAAAACAATTAAAGTTCACCATTGACCAACTCAACTAGCCCATTATTGTGAATTTTATTAGCAGGTTTACTTATTAACCCGCGAATTTCTAAATTGGGCTTCGCCTTACGGATTTAGGATCCGTAAGACCTTCCTACTCAAGTCTTTGCCTGAAGTGTTTCTCATCTTTTCAATGTGGTACAAAAGCTATCACTAATTATGCATCTCTTTTTAACCTTTAAAGAGGGATTAGTTTGCTTGTTGGTGACATATTCTTCTTCCAATATTGGATTGCAATTGTTTGCAATTTTCATATGACCCCTTGTTTCTATGATGTTACAAACAACCCATATTTTTCTGACTTTATGACATTTCAACTAACGGATTTAGGGTTAAGGACTATCGGTGTCTAAAATTTGTATTTTTTGGTGTATGGCATGCATTTGCGTTGTACAATCCCTAATGGACTTTCTTAAAGTTCAGGGACTAATGATCTAATTTTCCCTTAAATAATTTTTTTTTTTGGGATATTTTCTTAACTTTAAAGTTAATTATGATAATTTTTTAATTATTTTTCTGATTATTGAAACAATTATTCATTAATTTTTATTACAAACATATCTTAAATATCAAATGATTAACTAAATGATATAGTTATAACTAAATCTAACTTTGCACCCAAGGAAAATGACCAAAATAATCCTCATGCCACATACAATGTGTCATTTTCCATTAATATTATAAACTTTCATGGACATGAAGGGGCAAAGTGGGATGGATAGAAAAATTGTATATAAAGTGAGACGTAATTTACAAGTGATGGTGTAACGTGAGATTTAAGTAAATACTTCCGGGAGCGAATCGTATTTTGGCCCCATAAAAATTAGGCCAAAAAAGTAAATATCTCATCAAAGTTTCTATCAAATCTCACTTTAGTTTTTTTATGATTAATTTAATTCATAGGACAAAATACACACACACACACACATATATATGTATGTATGTATGTATGTATGTATGTATGTATGTATGTATGTATGTATGTATGTATGTATGTATTTACATATATATAAATATATAAATATTTATTATTTCTGGTGAAAAATATACATTAAAATTTTATAAATGACAATTTTCAGAATTATATATATATTTCGTATATAAAAATAATAATTAAAAGTAAACAAAAAAAATGAAGACAAAACATTTCGCAAAAAATCATTAAGAACACGTGTACCTAACTAGTATTAAATCAAGTATCTAGTTTAGTCTAGTGGTATATGGTTGTTACTTATTATGAATGGAATTGAAAGAGTTCAAACCTTGCTAACAAAAAAATTATAAAATTTTACATTTTAAAAAAATAGCATATAGTGGTGATGGTTAACGGCGGCGGCGGCTGGAGGTGGCACAAGTGGTGGTGGTGGTTGAAAGTTGTTGTAGTGGTGGTAAAAGGAAGGTGAGTTGTTAGTATGTAATAATTGATCAAAATTTAGAATTTAAATTATTAGGATTTAGGATGAAATTAGTTTTATGGAATTGAGTCATTTAGAATTCCAACTCATTTCCAATTCTAAATTTTAGTTATGTTCCCAAACAATGGAATTTATTTTCGAGGCCCCAATTCCAAGCTATGGAATTGGGGTATCCAAACATACCTATGGAATTGAGGTATTCAAACATACCCTAAGAGTAATACTAGGGTGACAAAAAATTCAACTGTCAACTAACGTAATGCCCAACTTTTGTGTGTTCTTTTTGTACCATGTTCATATCTTTCGAGATCTACCCTACATTATGTGGTAAAAAAAGGGGCGATATTAAGCCCCCCCAAAACCTCTATGTAGATCCCCCTCCCCTTTACAATTTTTTTCCTAATGACGAAAATACTCTCAACCAAAAAGACAAAACTAACCTTCATGTTTCTAACCCACCCTTGCTTTTCATATAACCCAAATCCTCGAACTAAAATCCCCCACCCCCCAACAAATATACCCCCTCCTTCTTCCCTACTCATTTGCATACATTGATGAGCAGTATATAAAAAAAATGTTCGTCCCAAAAAACTTCCAAAACCTTCAACATTAGTGTGAAAAAAATCATGTATGGAGCTAGAACAAGCCAATGTGATTGAATTGGTAAGCATTTCTAACCATTTTATGCTTAAAATTGTAAAATGTTCGGTCACCATCAAAGGAACATTGCTCAAATGTTCGGTCAGAGTCAACTGAACGTTTAAATACTATTTGGTCTCTGCTAACCGAACATTACTCAAATGTTTGATTGGATCTGGACGAATATTTGAGCAATTATTCCATAAGATGTGGTCGAACATTAGAGTAATGTTCCATCAGATTTGGCCGAACTGTTTGAAAAAATGGCATCATCCGTCATTTTTTGATGTGTTTTTGTTTTTGTAAACATGGTTTAAACATTTATATGGATCTTAGTGTTGTTGGTCCTCCTGATAATGAGATCGTACCTATTCAACATGATAAGATCGTTCATGTTGAACATAATCATAGGATTCAGTCATATTGGTCGCAATATTAAAACTATATATAATTTTAGAATAGAATGTTGTAATTTCAATTTGTATACGATTTTGAAGTAATCCTAGTTGTTTTATATTTATTGATTTGTTTCGTTCTTTTATATTTGTTAGTTAATACATTACTGAAAAAATAGACAGGTTGCATACTGTTCCATCGGGTTTATTTGACAATTGAGAAATGTTCCACCATCAAAGGAACATTGCTCAAATGTTCGGTCGAAACCAACCGAAACAGAGATCGAACATTACTCAAATGTCAATTGGATTTGGTCGAACATTTGAGCAATGTTCCACAGGCCAAACAATTTGAAATTTCAATTTGTTGGTCCTCTCGATAATGAGATCGTTCCTATACAACATAATGAGATCGTTCAGGTTGAGATAATCATAGGACATAGTCATGTTGGTCGTAGTACTGAGACTATATTTTTGGAATATAATGGTTGTAATTCCAATTTCTATTACGATTTTGAAGTAATGTTTATTAATTGTTTTATATTTGTTGATTTGTTTCATTCTTTATATTTGTTGAAGTTAATACATTATTGAAAAAATAGACATGTACGTTGCACAATGTTTCATTGGGTCTATTTGAACAATGGAGAAATCTTCCACCATCAAAGAAACATTGCTCCAATGTAGTCAGAGCCAACCGAACATTTTAGTACTGTTTGATTGGATCTGACCGAATAGTTTGAAAAAATGCCATCATCCTTGATTTTTATGTTGTGTTATTGTGTTTGTTAACCGTGTTAAAAAATGTTGTCTATGGATCCTAATGTTGTTGGTCCTCCCGATAATGAGATCGTTTCTATTCAACATAATGAGATCATTCATGTTAAATAAAATCACAGGACACAATCATGTTGGTTACAGTACTGAGACTATAGTTTTGGAATAAAATAGTTGTAATTTTAATTTTTATTACAATTTTGAAGTAATGTTAGTTGTTTTATATTTGTTAAAGTTAATACATTAATGAAACAAACAGACGTGTTGCATACTGATCCCTCATATCTATTTGAACAATTGAGAAGTGTTCCACCATGACTGGTGAAACAGTTGACAAATGTTCGGTCAAGGTTGATGAAACCACTGACAATTAGAAATTTACAATGCAAGTTGTTCGACTAGGATTGGTTGAATAATTGCAAGATGTTTGGCCAGAATCGATGAAACAAATCCAAGATGTTCTATAGGATAGGGCCAAAAATCTAACAAAATTCACATCGTTTTTTTCAATGTCTTGGCCTTAAAAGTTAAAACTACTCACAATCAACAAAATTCATATCCTAATTCCTAACTCAACCCTAAATACTTCACATACAAATTACATTGTAACAAAACACCAAAATTGAAAAAAAAATGCATATCTATATTTTCCATTTTGCCAAAGAAGATGAAGATGAAGAGGTGGATTTGGGTTTACTTCTCTGCCTTTGCCTTCTACTACCAAGTTATTTTTTGGGTACGTGAACGTCAATGCTCGAAGGAGAGGGTTTGCATAGGAGGGAAGGGGAGGAGGGTTTGTGTAATATTTTTTTTCAAAATAGAAAAGTTTATAATAGGAAAACAAGGGGTGTATGCTCAGTATATTGGAAATTTTTAAATTGGTGGTATAATTATATGTTTTGGGGGTCTGAAAAGCGTCACCCTAAATAAAAAGCTAAAAATAGTGATTTTAGCCCTTATAAAAACAAAACTGATTCTTGAACCCTTTCACTCTCATGTCATGTCGTGCCTCTGTTAAAAAAAACTACGAAATCCAATCCAATTTATTGTAATTGATTAGTTAACATGATAATTAACCGTATTCTAAGGCACGCTCAAAAATCATTGGCTTATAAAATCCTCTATACAACAGTGAAAAAGATTCACCAGGAGACAAAAATAATAATTCTACTATCGAATTTACATCCAACAATACGCAGAGTAACTTCACATTTTAGCGGTAAAAGCAAGAAGTGTAAGTAGATCGACTTATCAAACTTTCGATGGCATATTATCCACACGAGGATCCAAAGTACTTGCCATTTTATTAGTGGCATCCCAAACACGCCGGTCGAAACCTGTTTGATTGACATGATTTGGAGCTAATTTTGATCCATAGAATTGGAACATATATATTAGAGAATAATATATTTATTGTAATTAGTGTTTAGTAATTACTACCTTGTATAGTTCTTTCCTTATTATGATTTCTTCCCTGTAAAGGTTTCTTGTACCACACTTCTAGTGTAACCCTAATTATAACTCCCCATATAAATAGGTGATTTTATCAATTAAAAGGTTATGCCATTATTCATAAACTTTGTTGGTTTCTACAATATAGACACTAAACAGCGCACCTCAAAAACACTAAACCTCACACCCACTTAAATGTCTCAGTATTATATTTCCCTTGCCCTAATTTAAAACAAAATGTATCCATTTGTTATATAATATGAAAGTGATCCTAGTCAGGATGATAATGTTTAAAACAATGATCCTAATCACGCTGATTTGAAAATAAATGAATTAAAAATGAATTATGAACTACCCGGCCCAAATAGGCCCAAGTCATGTGTTACACGTTGGGCCCGTGGTCATTGTTAGAGCAAGCGAGCATGTTCTCGATCATCACCGAGCAAGAGGCTAGTGGGCTGGGGGCTCGACCAGCGAACATAGCTAAGCCGCGAGCATGAGTGGTTGTGCTCGCTAACTCAATTACTGTTACCAGTTGAGGACGGTTATGTCCGAGAAAGTCTCCATTTAGACCGTTGTGGTTAATGGGGGAGTTAATGGGGCAGTTAATGTGCCCGCCATTAAGGCCATGATCATTAGTGGACAATTATGAGCAGTTATGATCAGTTACGCTCTCCGGAAACTATAAAAGCCCCGGAAAATGAAGGGGAGAGGTATGCAATTTGAACTCTCTAGCCGAAACTCTACTAAAATATATTCTTATTAGCTTTCTTGTGCTAATTCTCACGCCGGAGGGCTTTTGCAGGGAGTGCCCCTACCTAGTTCACGGTTTGTTAATCTAATTGCAGATTTAGGCTTTGAGGGTAAAAGATACGTTGAAAGCCAGGTATCTTGATTGGACCGGACCAGTGCATCCAAGGAGATTTTGGACGCATCAGTTGGTTCCGTTGCCGGGAACCGAAGTTTTTACGGTAATAGTTTTGTGTGAATTGATAATTGTTTCTTTTGAGCTCTGGCAATGGCAGAGAACGGAATTAATGGTGGCAGTGGTAGTCGTCGGGAAGAGGAGCAACCGACTCCTAGCCTTAATCAGTTAGCTGGGAATAATGTTCCTCCGCCACATGATGCTCGCCACCAGCTCAACCAGATGCGTGGAGTTGATTCATTGGCTAGGAGTGATGTGGCAGCAGTGGGTCTGGCACATGAATTTCGAGAGGAGCCTCTGCGTCAAAGAGCCATATACCTGGGTCAGATGCACCAGCTCAACCTACAGTTGATTGCGATGGGTAAGCCACCATTGCCCATTGAGGTGGACCCCTTACCAGCTTTGTCAACACCGAGCCAGGCAGCAGGTGTTTCTCGCACAGGGGGTAATCAGATGAATCCTTTGGTCGTTCTTTCTCAGCCACGAGCACAAGGATCCAAGGGACGTGAGCAGCCAGAAGGCAGTAAAGCTAGCCACAAAGTCGTGCCCAGTGTCCATTCGAGGCTAGGCCCACGGGTTGGGGATGATTCGGCTCAATCTCGACGTCGTCGACGTACACCTTCCCCACCAAGGTCGCATGTTCGCAGGCTTCGTTCATCCTCGCCGCGACGGTCTCGTGCTCATAGTCGTCGTTCACGGTCGCCAAGGGGATCATATGCACACCGACGCAGAACTCCTTCTCCTAGGCGATCTCATGGGCAACTATCTCATCATTCCCAAGGAAAAAGAGATTTGCATCAACCAGCTGCTCCAGTTGTTCAGCTCGCTGGGGTGCCTCAGGCCCAGGTGACGCAGGCCGTGGGGGTTACTCAAGCCGTTGGGGCTATGGGTCCCCACAGCCTCTCTATGCTGCCTCGGCCGGGGGTGGTTTGCCTACAACTATAAATATGCAGGATTTCGAGGAGCTGAAACGCCGCATGGAAGCCTGGGAACAAGGTAAGGCTCTAGATGGGAATTTCTTGGGAACGTCAGCCAGCCCGCTAGCACCCTGGATTGAGAATGCTCCGCCAGCACAGGGACTTATATTCCCAAATATTAAGGAGTACACAGGCAAAACAAAGGCTAGGGATTGGTTGATGTCATTTGAATCGCAGATTGGCCTGGTGACTTCGGATGAGGCCCTGAAAATTAGAGCTTTCGTTGGCGCAAGCAAAAAGCTTTAGCTTGATGGGCGCCACGGCGATCGATTAATAATTGGGCTGATCTGCGAGCAAAATTCTTGGCAGATTTTGGAACGGCAGGTACACTGGCCAAGACGAGGGCTGATTTGTCGAAGGTTAACAGGGCGCGCATGAGTCAACGGCTAGTTATCTGGAACGATTCACCAAGGTGTTGGAGCAGGTCCCTGGATTGACCGAGCAGGAGGTTACCTTATGTTTTGAAACTGGTTTGTTGGAAGGTGAAGGAGGTTTGCGATCAGAGTTGAGCATGCGTGAGCCGAAAACGCAGGCGGAAATGCTCATGCGATCACAGAAATGGTGTGCCGGAGAGACGGCAAAAAAGGAGAAGAAAAATGAGAGTAGTGAAGCTGCTGGAAATCCCAAGGGAAATGGCCAGGCTGGGAATGGAGGTTATAATAAAAGTAAGTCCAGATATGATCGGCCGAGGGAATTTCTTCGCGAATCAGATCTGACCCTGCTCAACACATTGCGCGAGGACATCATGTATGAAATAAGGGATGAACTTCCTAATCCACTTCGCATGAATCCAGGGACAGCTGGTGAGCGGGACAAAACAAAGCGGTGTGCCTATCATGATGACTACGGGCACACAACGGAGGAATGTTGGTCGTTGAAGAAGGCCATTCAGAAATTAATTAATGAAGGGCGGTTGGACCGCTTCAAAAGAGATGGGGGAAATAGGGGAAATGCCCCCAGGAGAGATGCCCCACCAATCAGAGGGGTGATTAATGTGATAATGGACGAGGAGCTTACTCCGACCCAGCTTGGGAAGCAAATCTATTCTCTATCTAAAGTTGTGGATCGACCTGCTGCTTTGCAAGATGGCGAGCAGCTATCCAATTTACTCGTAGTGAGTTGGCGAGTAATGTGGCCAGCGAGCAGTCTTTGATTGTCTCGGCTTTAGTGGATGGTTGGGTCGTGCATAGAATTTTGGTCGACACTGGAGCGTGTCAAGATGTGATGTATTACTCATGCTTCCAGGGATTGGAATTGAGCGATGATCGATTAAGGCCGTATGCTGGAACATTGGAGGGGTTCACTAATCATAAGGTCCCGGTCAAGGGTACGGTTGAGTTGGAAGTGTTCATCGGTGAAGGGAGCAGAACGCGAGCTGAAAAGATCACTTTTATGGTGATCGATTTGAAGTATCCCTATAACATAATCTTGGGCGTACCTAGTATGGCCAAATTTCAGATGGTGGCCTCAATCCCGCACCAACGGGCCAAGTTTTATACCGATCAGGGAGTAGGAGTGTTGAGAAGCCAACCCAGAGCAGTGCTCGAGTATGTGCGGGATAGTCAGAGAAAGAAGCAGAAGTTAACCTTGGAAGATGGTGAGCAAAAGATAACTGTTAGTACCAAGGAGACTTCGCATGTGACTGTGGGACCATCAGTAATTGCTATGGTATATGAAAACTCTGAGATGGATGCAAGCTCCATGCCGACATTGAAGTAGGGGGAGCAGGGCGAGAATGAGGTTGTTGTGGGTATGTCTGCGAGCCAGATTAATGGCGAGAACAGTTCCTCCTTGCCGACATTGAAGTCGGGGGAGCAAGTTGCACAATAGGTTGAAGCTAGTATGGAGAAGGATGGGGAGAATGTTGCTTATTCCTTGCCGACATTGACGTCGGAAGGATTAGTAGAACAAGTTGAAGCCATGGAGGAAGATCAGCTTGATAAGGTTGAGGATCGAGCTGAAGAAGATGAAAAGGTGGAGTGTGACACACTCCAAATGCGAGATGAGCCAGAATTCACGGCTCAGGATGAGCTCGAAGAAGTGATCATCAATTCTGCCTACCCCGAACAGAAAATAAAAATTGGAAAGGCTTTGTCTGTAGAGGCTCGAGCAAATTTGATCAAACAATTGCAAGATAGCTTGGATGTTTTTGCTTGGCGGCCAGAAGATATGCAGGGGGTGAGTAAAACATTGGCCTTGCATCGGCTCAATGTAGATCCAACTTTCCGACCAATCCAGCAGCGACCCAGGGTTTATTCTGTGGAAAAAGATCAGGCGATCAGGGAGGAGGTCGAGAAGCTTCTTAACGCTGACATAATCGAGGAGATCCACTACCCAACTTGGTTGGCTAACGTGGTCATGGTTAAGAAATCCAATGGCAAGTGGCGAATGTGTGTGGATTTCACGGATTTGAACAAAGCATGTCCAAAGGATTGTTACCCTTTGCCCCGAATCGATAAGCTGGTGGATGTTATAGCAAGATTCGAGCTCCTCAACTTTATAGATGCTTATTCTGGGTACCATCAAGTCAAAATGGACGAGCAGGATAAGGCTTTGACAGCTTTCCGAGCAGCAGGGGGCTGTATTGTTACAAGATGATGCCTTTCGGCTTGAAGAATGCAGGAGCTACCTATCAGAGAATGGTGAACAAAATATTCAGCTCGCAGATCGGGAGGAATGTTGAAGCTTAGATCGACGATATGGTGGTCAAGACTAAAGGGCACGAGCACACAGAGGACTTGGGCGAGACCTTTGCCAATCTCAAGAAAAATAATATGAAGCTGAATCCGAGCAAGTGTGTGTTCGGGGTGAAGGCAGGCAAGTTCCTGGGATTTATGGTGACTGACAGGCTAAAGTCGCACGCCTACAAATTAATTACCAAGACAAGACTCGGCTACAAGACTGCAGCTAGGACAAGTCCAGGGTCGATCCACTGAAGAACGTTTATTCGGTTGCACAATTGTCACTTGACAAGATTGGGGGTTTGATTTGTGATTAATTAACTACCTAAGACAGGAATTAAAACTAAGTTGTAAACAATTAAAGGCAAGCACTTCATATTTGTCTCCGTCCCCGTTTATCAATCCAATATCATCGGTATAACTTCTTTCTCTTCCTCCCTATTCACTTGATCCGAGATGTATTTCAATCCCTATTTCTTCCTTATTGATGGTTATAAGCAGTGACACACTCACTTATTCCCCTAATCATTACCTAAACCTAACTGACACAGTCTAGGTTCACAATAACGATTGATAAAACTTTAAGAAATTAAGATCAAGGAATTCTCTATTCTTTTGCAAAAAGAACGAAATCTAGTTTTACCCCCTTTTCAATTTACCATGACACATGCATAAATCTCAAAGATGCTACTTGCGTAAAATCCTAATCTGACACAGACTTAAGATTAAACTAGCATTAAATCAATTGCAAGGGAAAAGAGGGTGATCAAATCTCAAAACCCTAAAAATCGATCTAGCAATTAAAAACAAGTAAAACTATGAATAGGGATTCAGGAGTAAAGAAATTAATACCTCAATTGAATTAAACAAACGGTTCAAGATTCAAATCCAAAGCAACGTAATTAAGCTTCCATGAAAACAAATGAAATCTCTAAAGAAAACAAGTACTAGAAAAACGCCCTAATTCTGAAGTTAAAACAAGTATATATACTTGTTCCCAAAACCTAATTCTAAACTAAAAAGGAAAATCTCCAAAGAAAAAGGAAAGAAAATATTTAATAAAAAACATCCAAATACTCCTACCATCTAATACCAAAAATAACTAGTTTCCAAATCCTTATCTTTCACTTTGGTCCCTGAACCTCCAACCTTTCTCTTCTGATCCTCGAACTCTGCTTTGTCGATCCTTGAACTTCACTTTTAGCTTTGGTCCCTGCACTTCTGATACTAGCAATTTTATCTTCCACATTAATAAACTTTTGCAGGGACAACACAAAATCACTCAAAATATGTCTCGAAATTACAAAGGTTTCCCAAAAACTTGCCAATTCATAGTTTACTCAAAATTACATCAAACTAAACTAAATTACATTAAAACAATGATAAAATATCTAGAAAATTAGGGAATTACATATAATGAAATCCGCCACATCAGTGACTGGGAGGGGCATTGAGGCAAATCCTGAAAAAATCAAGGCGTTAGTCACTATGAAGCTTCCTCGATGAATTAAAGATGTTCAGAGGCTTAACGGCAGGGTGATAGCCCTTGGTCGTTTCATTTCCAGGTCGGCGGAGAGGTGTCTGCCGTTCTTCAAAGTTCTACGTGGAAATAAGGGGTTTGAATGGACGACCGAGTGTCAGAAGGCTTTCGAGCAATTAGTGAAATACCTAGGGAGTCCTCCATTGTTAAGTAGCCCGATTTTTGGGGAAAATCTTTTTGTGTATTTAGCGGCTACCGAGCAGGCGGTAGCAGATGTGTTAATTAGGGAGGAATGTAATATTCAGAAGCCTGTCTATTATGTTTTGAAAGCCCTCACTGATGTAGAGGGGAGGTATTTTAATGCAGAAAAGTTAGCTTATTCGCTTGTTGTTGATGCTTGGAAACTTCGAGCTTATTTTTCTGCACATTCAATTGTCGTGTACACTGACATGCCTCTAAGAAAGATTTTGCACAAGCCAGATACTTCTGGTCGCTTACTCACTTGGTCGATCGAGTTAACCGAGTTTGATATTGATTATCAACCTCGGCGAGCAATTAAGGCACATGCCTTAGCAGACTTTGTGGCTGAGACAAGTTTCAAGGATTCTATCGAGGAGGAAATATCGCCCAGAACAGCATCAGAGAATATCCCAAGTCCAAAACCCCGACCAGAGTATTGTTGGGAGCTACATGTTGATGGTTCGGCTAGTAGATTTGGAAGTGGTGCCGGGTTGGTATTAGTCCCGCCCGAGCAAGATGTAGAATTTGAGAAAGCATTACGCTTTAAGTTTCCAGCTTCTAACAATCAAGCTGAGTACGAAGCGTTGATTGCAGGCCTCGAGCTCGCGCAGGATGTAGGAGTGCGTGAAGTGATTGTGTATTATGATTCTCAGTTGGTGGTAAACCAAGTCAGAGGCGACTACGCAGTTCATCATCTAGTCTTGGTTCGTTATTGCGCGATGGTAAAGGGGATTTTAAAAGATTTTGATTACTGGGAATTGGTACGGATTGCCCGTGAAGATAATATGCGAGCTGATTATTTGTCCAAGATGGCTGAGGATGAAATTCAGTCTTTGCATCCGGGAGTCATGATCGAACATCTGGAGGTGCCTGTTATAGAAAAGGAGGTGATCATGGACATTGAGCCAGCTGCAAAATGTTGGATAGATGATCTCAAGGCCTATATTGAGCAAGGGGTATTGCCCGAGGACAGAAAAGAGGATAGAACCATCCAGAAGCGGTCATGTCGGTATGTTATTTTGGATAACATACTCTATAGGCGATCTTACACTCGACCTTTGTTGAGATGTGTGTGACCAGAGGTGACGGAAGGTATTTTGGGGGAAGTACATGAAGGCAAATGTGGAGGTCATCCCGCTCAGAGGTCGTTAGGAGAAAAGGTTTTGGCAGCTGGATTTTATTAGATAACTTTGAGGCGAGATGCTGAAATGTACGTTTGTCGGTGCGACAAGTGTCAACATTACGCAGATATATCACGGTTGCCTTTCACCGAGCAAACTCCTGTAGTAGCTTCGTGGCCATTCGACATGTGGGGGATAGATCTAATTGGCCCATTCCCTCTGGCTCGATCAAAGTTTAAGTATGCAGTGGTCGCTGTAGATTACTTCACTAATGTCAGTTTGGGGTTCCGCGAGCAATTGTGTCTAATCATGGGACTCAATTCTCTGAAAAGTTTACTAAAGCGTGCGAGCAGATGCACGTGAAACATTGGCAGTCGTCGGTAGCATACCCCCAAGGCAATGGGCAGGCTGAGGCTGCAAATAAACAAGTCTTGCATGTGTTAAAGCGAAACTTGGAGGATAAGGCAAGAAGGTGGGTAGATGAATTGCCTTCAGCCTTGTGGGCGGTTAGAACGACAGTCAGGGGTCCAACATGAGAAACAACTTTTTCCATGGCTTATGGGTCTGAGGTTATGGCTCCTGTAGAAATGTATCTGCCTACCCATAGAGTTTTGCATTACCATGTTGAGTCTAATAGTGCAGCTCGGGCAATCGACTTGGATCTGTTAGAGGAAAAACGGTTAGAGGTTAAGATGAGAATGGCCAATTACAAACAGCGAGCAAAGGCCCATCACGATAAAAGAGTTCGTGGTCGGTCATTTGCTGTGGGCGATTGGGTCCTTCGTAAGATTGAGGCAACAGGTCATCGAGCTGAATGGGGGAAGTTTTCACCGAATTGGGAAGGGCCTTTTCAGATTACTAGGGTTGTCAAGGAGGGCACTTATATGTTGCGAACAAAGGAAGGAGACGAATTGAAACATCCATGGCATGCAGATCATTTGAAGAAATACTATTGGTGATTGATTTTAGGAGTATGTAATTCTTTGATCAATTCTTCTATGGCAAATAATAATGGCAAAACTCAATTATGCTTTCAATTTTATTTTGGAAGATGGTGTTTTAGTCATTTGTTTTTTCTCGATTATTCTCTTTATGGAGCACGAGGTCGTTCCTGCTCGCTTAAAGGGTTGGTGTTCGAGATTAAGTGTTTTCCTCGATTATTCTCTTTTCTCGAGCATAAAGGGTTTTATGCTCGGTAAAAGAGTTGGGGTTTGAGGTGGTTGTTTTCCTTGTTCTCGATTATTCTCTTTTTACGAGCATAGAGAGGATTATGCTCATGAAAAGAGTTGGTGTTCGAGTGGGATTGTTGGATTACTTGTGATTTCTTTTGCACGAGTAAGGGTTACCCTTACTCGGAAAGAAATTGGACATGTAAAAACAGAGAGCATGCATGGTGGAATAAAAAGAATTTATCCAACAGTGATAAAGCGAGTAGTAAACATATTACAGACATAAAATTAAATTGTTTTGGAATCTGAGGCACACAGGCCAAGGAAATATCTAGGAATCACCGAGGGTTTGATTGGTTGGGATCAGAGCAGGATCGGCAGTAGTCTGGTTGGTTGGATCTCCATTTTCGGCTTCAAGGTTGATTACTTCATTATTTGTGCCAGCAGCTTGGGGGGATAAGTTCTGGTTTTCGGGGTTTCTGCCCGACCATATTTGCGTCATCAGCTCGCTGACAGTGGTTTCTGCAGTTGGGGGAGGGGTCCAAGTATCCAGCCCTTTCTAGGAGTCCAGCTCGGCCAAAGAGTTGAGCTCATCTACAGAATATGGAACTAGGGCATGTCCCGGGCGAGCTGCGGAGCAGAAAGGAGTATTGGTACCCCATGTTGCAAGTTGCTCCGGCCTGAGTTCGAGTTCACTACAAGCTAGTTGTCGTAAGATATGGTTGACCCCCTGCAGGAAAAAAGGATATGCCTCTTCCTCGACAGCAGCTGCAAAGTCCTCGGAGTTCTTGTACTCGGTGATGAGGTTCTCTTTTTGGACACGGGCTTGGACCAGCTCGACCTTCAGCTTGTTCTCTCTGGCAACAGCTTCCTTCTTGACCTTCTCCAGTTCGTTGGTCGCTTCTCGAAGATCTTTTCTTACCTGCATGATGTTGTTAAGGGCAGGTTCTTCGGATTTTTTGGAGAAGGTAAGGTGGGCGTCGAGAATCCTCTTTTCTTCCTCCAGCTTGGATATTTCAGTGACCTTGGCTGTCAGGCTTTCCTCGCTTTCCTTTAGCTCGGCCCTCAGTGTGTTCATCTGTTCTTCCAAGGCATTCTTCTCGGTAGAAAGCGAGCTAGAGGTTTTCACGTTATCGATCAATCGATCAAAGAGGAGTTCTGTCTTGCTGGCCATCTAGAAATCGAAACAAGGAAAGTTAGAGGTAAAAGAAAGGAGCTCGGTACATTTCAGGAAGGGCAAAGTCAGTTACCTCGGTCATGCACATTCCAATTTCTCCGACCAAGACGACACTTGGGAGTTCAGTGCTTCTTCGTCAAATTCCAGTGTGCCTAAGTCTCTTCACCATACCCAGCCCGATGCTAGCGGTATGACCACCTCTCTTGTTGGTGTTTATGTTCGCCAGGTCGGGAACAGCTCCTATCTCGGCGATAAGTTTGGTTGCAAGCTCGCGACTTTCTGGCATCTCAAAGTTTTCCCTTTGCCAGATGGGAGCTTGAGAACTGGAGGCTTCAGCGGGCTCGCTTTGGTCGGTTCTCGAGCGAGTTCTCCTTTCAGGTGGGAAGATTGGAGGAGGCCTTTTTGACTGTTGTTGTTGTTGCTGCTGAGGTGGGGGAACAATTGGTGCCGGTATTACAGGAGCTGGGATGATGGGGGCTGTTGGTACATGGGAAGTAGTCGCTGCTTGGCTGGGGACGGAAGCTCGGTTGGTTCCTTGCCTCGTGTTAGTAGCTGGAATGGTAGGGAGGCGAGCTGGCTGTTGCCCAGCCATCTGGGTATTCCTCCCCACAGCTCCTCTCCTCATAGCTTGTAAAAACCGTTGAGAGTCTTCCATTTGCCTCATATCTGCAAAGTAAATTTCAAGTGAAAAGATTGAAAGATACAGTAGAGATTAGCAGTATTAAAAGCAAAAGAAAAGAAATCGCGCGAACCCGAAAGAGAAAAGGCAGGGGTGCAGTTTCTTCCGAACTGAAGGCATTCCGGACATTCACTTGGGAAATTTCCCCCATGACAATTTCCCCAGAATGGGTGTGGTATTTCAGGCTCGAGAACAGTTTGAGGTTCATAGCCTTGTACAGGCAAACTTATAATGGCAGCTTGACGCAGCAGAACAAGGTCGGAAGTCAGGGTAGTCCAATCCAAAACAAAGTCTTGTCCTTGTTTCCCATCCTTCACGCCGAGAAGTTTCCTAAATGCCTTAGCGAGCATCGGTTCCCCTGTTCGAAATGCTTGTTTATCGTACTTAGCAATGGCTAAGTTCTCGAGATAGGGAGCGAAGGGCCAGACTACACGAGATTCTACTAGCAAAGCTTTAGAGTCCCAGGCATCGACCTTGTTTGGGTTGTCAGATAGAAGCTTGAAGTAATTTGGGTTGGAGCGACCACAGATGCGCCCGGTTTTCTTATCAATAGAAAAAAGGAAAAAAATTTCTGAAGAGCTCCATGCTCGGTTCAAAGCTAAGAAGTCTACAGGCTACGATATATGCAATGAGGAACCTAACTGTGGTTAGAGTTAGGTTGCAAGGGAGTACATTGTTCATCAGAAGGAATTCGACAAAGAAGGGATCCAGGGGTAAACGGAGGCCGACTAGAAAGAAATCAAAATAAAAGACCATCCGGTCTCCCTGAAAGTTATGGCCGGCTTCATCTATGTTTAGGTCGAAGGCCCTAACTCGATAATCCTTGGGGTCCATGCCTAAAGAATAGAACCAGCTGGATACATCGTCCTCGCTATTCAGATCATCCCAAGCAATAAAAGGGGTGCTAGTCGAGGCAATTTGTTTTCCTCGAGTTAGATCTTGGATTACTGGCCTGCTAGAATTGGGGGGATTCTCGGTTACTTGCTCGATGTTATGTTGGGGTGCTCGGGAATGCCTCTAACGGATAAGTGGGGTTTCTTCTTGCTCAGTTCCTTCCGAGCTTGAAGATTCAGCGTGAGAGCTTTCTTCATGTTCTTGAGGGGCTCCATGGTCGTATGCTCGTCCCTCGATCTCGGAAGGTGTTTTATCATCCGAAGACATCCTACAGTAATCGAGGAATATAGGTTAAACCCTGCTCGGGGTGAAAAGAAGAAATAATTAAAACCCGTGGCAAGCTAGGGTTTATCCTTAAACCAGTGAACAGGGCACTGGTTAGGACGTTCCTCGATTCTGACTGGAAGTGGATTTGGTTTACGTAGGGTTTATGGACATGGAAGTCTCAAAAAGAAGAAATCAGAAAGGTTCAAGTGAAGAAAAAAGGGCATTCCAGTTTTGAATGGGAAGATTAGAGAGGGTGTTCAGACCCAGACGAAGTATGGCGAATCTTAAAAGAAAAAGAAACAAAAAAGACTCAAGCAAATCAAAAGAAGCATTCAAAAGACATAAGAGAAAGTTAGACGCCTTACTTGTTACCAGATGAAATGAATCGGTGAAACTGGAGTAGATTGCGAGAGAACGCCTTGAAGATCTTCCGGGAAATTTCGGAGTCAGAGATGGGAGGCTCTTGAATCTTAGATCTCACAAGAAAACGATTTCAGAAAATGGAGGGTGATAAAAGTTGTAAATGAAGAGGGGTTCAGTTTTTATACCATTAGGTAACCGTCGTTTGAGACACATTCATCATTGCAACTCAAGGATCGAGGCCACATTTAATGTTGCATGGGACAATGCGCCAGGGAAAGTGTATTGGCGGCAGGTGATGGCTCGTATTTCTAGAGGGCTTTTTAGTTGTCTTCCATTTTCAAAATCCAACTGAAAGTGATTCATTGTAGTTACTGAGGCCTAGGTTTTGGAAAAAGGGGTTTGATTGAGAAATTTTTGTTCCTCCTCGCTTCGAGCATGAATACTCGATGAACAAGGAGTAAGGGGCTACTGAACTACCCGGCCCAAATAGGCCCAAGTCATGTGTTACACGTTGGGCCCGTGGTCATTGTTAGAGCAAGCGAGCATGGTCTCGATCATCACCGAGCAAGAGGCTAGTGGGCTGGGGGCTTGACTAGCGAACATAGCTAAGCCACGAACATGAGTGGTTGTGCTCGCTAACTCAATTACTGTTACCAGTTGAGGACGGTTATGTCCGAGAAAGTCTCCATTTAGACCGTTGTGGTTAATGGGGGAGTTAATGGGGCAGTTAATGTGCCCGCCATTAAGGTCATGATCATTAGTGGACAGTTATGAGCAGTTATGATCAATTACGCTCTCCGGCAACTATAAAAGCCCCGGAAAATGAAGGGGAGAGGTATGCAATTTGAACTCTCTAGCCGAAACTTTGCTAAAATATATTCTTATTAGCTTTCTTGTGCTAATTCTCACGCCGGAGGGCTTTTGCAGGGAGTGCCCCTGCCTAGTTCACGGTTTGTTAATCTAATTGCAGATTTGGGCTTTGAGGGTAAAAGATACGTTGAAAGTCAGGTATCTTGATTGGACCGGACCAGTGCATCCAAGGAGATTTTGGACGCATCAAATTATATATTTTTTTGGACTAGGAAAAGAAGGTTCGGACACATGGGGCAACCTACATTGGCTAGAACCATTTTTTTTGGGGGGGAAAAAACAAATTGTCCCTCTAAAAAAAGCTCACATCCTAAATGTCTCAAATATAATTCTTGTATCCACTAAGAAAAATATGTTATTATTATTTTTAAAATTATCGTGTTCTTTAAAAAATTGTAGTTCTTATCATCATTGTCATAACTCATAAAGGAAATGAAAACATGTTTTTATCCAAATGAAAGCTTTTAACATGATGACAATTCTCATATCCAATGAAATCTTATTTTTAAAGGACAGGGGCACTGATAGATGTTGGCCTTCTGAAAAACCGCCTAGGGCTGGCGGGGCTCAATTTTTTAAATTTTTTTCCCACTTTTCCTTGCATAGCCCGATAGCCGCCGGATGATGCCAGCATATCCATGTATATATGTTAAGAACTAGAACTGGAGAGAAAGAGAGAACTAGATAAATTAGAGGGAGACGCACTTGGAGAAATTTACTTCATTATCAATATATCTTTTATTATTCACACTAGTACTTTTGACCGTGCCGATGGCACTGCGCCAGTTTGAGAATTTATCAATAAATGAAGCAGATAATGTGGAAATGAATTAATATTTACTTATAATTTGTATAGGAGTTGGATATATGTACACTACACAACGAAAAAGGGAGAAAAACCCAAATGCGTAACAAAATAAAACATTTTACTATGATATTTATTTCATAAGAAAACCAAGAAATAAATATTTTAATTGTAACTATTGTAAAAATACGAAAAGAAAATTTTATTGAACGAAAACTCAGTTTTCTTCTTCTGGGGGTTCTTACTTAACAACAATGGAAACCAAATTAATAACTTTGTCAAATTTTCCATGAGATGCAATAACTTTGTCCATTATAAATAAATCTAAGCTAGACATAAATTAAACTGGGATTCAGTTGATTACGATAGCAATCAATTAAGAAACTACAATTAAATATTTGTAAAACCGTAAAGGTCAGTTTATTATTAACGAACTACTAAAAGTATTATTTTCTTAAAAAAATTGACTTTCAAACAAGGCATCTTTACCCGAAACGGAGGGATTAATTAATAATTTGTATATGAAATTGCGGGCTGAACAAACAAAACGTGCCGGACAAAAATTAAATTGATTAAGTTAATTACGATAATAGTTAAAAAGAAAAATTACAAAACTTACGATTTTTTTTTAATTTTTTTATTTGTATACTTAAAAAAAAATTTTTTTATTTGTATTAAGTTAAAAAAAATTTAATTGTTGTACGATAACAATTAGAAAGAAAAAAAATTAAAATACAAATATTCCAAACTTAGACATAAATTAAATTGGGATTCACTTGATTACTATAGCAATCAATTAAGAAACTACAACTAAATATTTGTAAACCGTAAAGGTCATTTTATTATTAATAAACTACTAAAAATATTATTTTCTTAAAAAATTGACTTTCAAACAGGGTCTCTTTGCCCGTAATGGAGGGATTAATTAAAAATTTGTATACGAAATTGTGGGCCGAACAAAAAAACGCCGGACAAAAATTAAATTGATTAAGTTAATTACGATAACAGTTAAAAAGAAAAAATATATATATATCAGATTACAAAATTGATGATTTTTTTAATTTTTTTAAATTTATATACGAAATTGCGGGACAAAAAAAATAAATTGATTAAGTTAATTACGATAACAATGAATGTAAAACAATAACGGTAAATAAAGTAGATAATGTGGAAATTAATTAACTGTAAAACAATAACGATAAAACTGTAAAATCATAAAACAATAACTCTAAAACTGTAAAATCGTAAAATAATAACTGTAAAACAGTTATAGATACAAACGGTTATAGATCCGTGAAATTAAATCCTGGCCAGTGATTGTGTTTGATAAAAACAAATCCTGACCGGTAAATAGGTTTCTGTAACTCCCTGAGCTGTTTTATATACTAGATAAGGAGACTACTTATAGTAGTCCTATTATTAAATACAACCATAAATTAATAAACTAAAGGTGGGGAAATGGGGAAGCGGGGAACATGAGAAGTGAAAAATTACTGTAACATTACTTCCCCCTTTAATTGTCCTTGTCCGCAAGGATAAAGACCGGAGTCATCTTCGGGCATGAAGCCTCAGCTAATACTGTTTGCAAGGTTGAGATAAGGGATAAGGGATTGAGTGATGATAATAGAGGTGAGGTTTGCAAGGCTTGCAACTCAGTTAATATCGTTATAGATACAAACGGTTATAGATCCGTGAAATTAAATCCTGGCCAGTGATTGTGTTTGATAAAAACAAATCCTGACCGGTAAATAGGTTTTTGTAACTCCCTGAGCTGTTTTATATAATAGATAAGGAGACTACTTATAGTAGTCCTATTATTAAATACAACCATAAATTAATAAACTAAAGGTGGGGAAATGGGGAAGCGGGGAACATGAGAAGTGAAAATTACGTAACATTACTTCCCCTTTAATTGTCCTTGTCCGCAAGGATAAAGACCGAGTCATCTTCGGGCATGAAGCCTCGCCTAATCGCTTGCAAGGTTGAGATAAGGGATAAGGGATTGAGTGATGATAATAGAGGTGAGGTTTGCAAGGCTTGCAACTCAGTTAATACCATTTGCAAGGTTACATTAATTCAGATGAAAGTAGATTCATATCGAGCTAATGTTTCGTAACGTGTTTACGAAACTCCGCATTTGACTTTCCATAGGTGCCCATCGAACCAGAAACCAGTTCTGATACCACTGTTAAGAACTAGAATTAGAGAGAGAGAGAACTAGAGAAATTAGAGGGAGATTTGGAGCAATTTAATTCATTATCAATATATATTTATTATTCACCTAAGGAAACTATTTATAGTAGTCCTATACTCCTATTACTAAATACAACCATAAATTAATAAACTAAGGTGGGGAAATGGGGAAAGTGGGGAACATGGGAAGTCAATAATAACCTAACAATATAGTAGCCAACAGATGCTAACCTCCTCCATGTAATGCTACCTAAGGCTGGCGGCTCTCCCAAAAATTGAAAAAATATTGTTCCTTCTTGGCTGGAGAGAGAAGAATTGTTGGGTAGAGGAAATGGGATTAAATTTACCTGGATGAAGTAAATCAAGCAGACAAACCAAGCCCCGAAAGCAATTTGTAGTTGTTTGACCCACTCTATCACTTTCTTGGATTCAACATCCCTTCCAGTTGGAGGAGCTGCTCCCTCCTTATCCCCCCCCCCTCTCTCACTCTAGGGAAAGAATTATTTTCCTTCATTGCCCGGAATTTTTTTTCCTTTAGGAGAAATTGTAAAAAAAAAAACATGAACTTTTTTTAATGGGAGGAATGATTTGGCACTGAACTCGTAGATGGTAACATCAAGAGGAGACAAATTTTAGGTATTTCATTTCAGATAGTATCTCATCATGTGTGTCTACTATTAATATGATCACAAATAAAAGGCTTAATATTTCCTTCTAAAACAGAATTCAGGTCAAGCAGGATACCCTTCTTTACATCTTGTCAAGCTTGTAACGATGAGATATTTACCTTCTTGTTTCTTGATGCCTTGGAAAGTTTTCACATAAGCAGGATTCGCAAATCTTCCAGACATAGAGCACGCAGTGCTTTAAATCCAAACACATTACCCACAATGGAAGGAAACATATTAGTAATGGAACCTTCTTCGAAAAGGTCTAATGGGTAAGCTACATATATAGCAGTGTCATCTTTCTTGATGCTTGTTACACTGGATATTTCTTGGACTCTCAAAATCACAGGTTGGTATCCGACTAAGGGCCTTGATTGTATTAGCGGAACTATTTCTTTCGCCTACCGGGAAATTTCACATCATCAGTGAACTTTATAGGGAATCTGCAAAAAATATTGGAACAAGAGTTACGAGAAAATTTTGTGATCACAACTACAATATACAGGGCTCGACTGATACTGCCAAGGAAAATCTACAAATTAAATGCAACTTTTGGGTCAAATAAAGAAACTCTCTTTAAGAAAACCCTACTAGCTAGCCACCCTGCTTTTCCAAGGGCCAAGTGATGTGGATCAAGAAAGTTCCATAATCCACACTAGTGAATAGCAAGTAAAATGAGCAGAAGCCTGTATATGGATTCAGTTGGCCAAGTAGTAATAAGCCTTCACTCAAGAATTCATATTTTACGCTGGGAGGCCCTTTAAATCGAAACCATCACAAGGCTCAAGGAGGCGGTCTACACTTTTTCCATGTCCCATCCTCCCACCAAGCATCAGAAATATGTAACAGCTCAACCCAGCCATCCGCATTCTCTGTTTCTACTGTTATTTTAGAGTCTTTTTGTTCTTAAAGGCAGAGCTTAAAACAGATGGACACACATAGCCTCTGCCTATTGCTCAGCCATTCACTGGATACAAGTGGCTGAAGGATCAAGGACGACGAAGGAGGTCCAGGTATTATATTCCACAGCTAAGATGGCCAGTTGACACCTTAAACATGATCAGAAGGTAGCTTATCATATTATTGATTCACCAGAACAAGAATTTAAGAAATGGGTCCCTCTTTTGTTTCATCTCACTATTAATAAGGGGTATTACAGAGAATTTTCATAAAAAGAAATTTTCTAAACACAAAAGGAGACACTTATTTTGGAATGTCCAAAATAGAATAGGGGACACTTATTTTAGTACAATAGAGACGCGCTTATTTTGAATGAAGGAGTATCATCATTTTAGCCCGTAGTAACACCGATTTGGAGACCCCATT